>BQNB010122655.1:0-20245 GCA_026074375.1 Tanacetum coccineum
AAGCTTTAATATTTGCTTATAATTTGCACAAGTGAAGATATTCTTACAAAACTTAAATAATTGTCTATTAAACATCAATATCTCATACTTTTGCACTTGTAATATAAAAAATACACTAGTAAGATTAAATCTTCAATCCTTGCTCATAATTTACAGATATGAATATATTCTTACAAAACTTAAATAATCGTCTATTAGATATCAATATCCCTTATTTTTGCACTTCTATAATATAAATACGCTAGTAAGATCAGAACTTCAGTCTTTGCTCATAATTTTCACGCGTAAAAATATTATTACAAAACTTAAATAATCGTCTAATAAACATCAACATCTCATATTTTTGCACTTATAGTATAAAAATACTCTAGTTAGATCAAAGCTTCAATATTTGCTCATAATTTGAATGAGGGAAGATATTCTAACAAAACTTAAATAAACGTATATTAAACATCAATATTTTTCACTTCTAGTATAAAACATACGCTAGTATGATCAAAACTTAAATACTTGCTTATAATTTGCATGCATGATGATATTCTTACAAAACTTAAATAAACGTGTATTAAATATAAATATCTCATAATTTCGCACTTCTAGCATAAAAAATACGCTAGCTAGATTAAAACTTTAATCTTTGCTCATAATTTGCACGCGTGAAGATATTCTAACAAAACTTAAATAATCGTCTATTAAACATCAATATCTCATATTTTTGCACTTTTAGTATAAAGAATACACTAGTAAGATCAAAAAACATTTTTAAAAAACTTAAATAATCGTCTATTAAATATCAATATCTCTCATTTTTGCACTTTTAATATAAGAAATACACTAGTAAGATCAAAGTTTCAAAATTTGCTCATTATTTGCACGCGTGGATATATTTTTACAAAATTTTAATAATCGTCTATCAAACATCAATAACTCATATTTTTGCACATTTCATATAAAAAATACGTTAGTAAGATCAAAGCTTCAATCCTTACTCATAATTTGTACGCTTGAAGATATTCTTACAAAACTAAACTAATCATTTTTTAAACTGAGCAAAATTGATTGTATTCATGTAGCACTGATAAAATCTATACATGACACCAAATATGGCAAAAATTATATTTTAGTTGTACGCACCTAATTCTACTAAGATGTGCATAGTGAATTTAATGAATATATGTTTATAGTAAATCTTTAAAACAATCATACAATAACTTATGTTCTAATCTGCAACTGCCTCATTATTGCTTGCATGTGGGGTAAAAACAAATGATTTTTTACAAACAATATAAATAGTAAACCAAACTGGAAAATATGTTATGTACCTTGATCTGAAAAAGTTCATGGACATTAGCAGCTGAATAAAGGGATGGTTCCTCAGTCCTGCAATGGGAGACGATAAATACAAACTTCGATGATGTGTGCATGTATGTGAATATGTATGAATTAATGGATATATGTATGATTATTACGTAGTTTCAAAAGGCGCTAGTTGCTCATACTTCTCAAGCATTGAAAGAGCCTTGTCCAATTTACCCATATGACAGTATGACCTAGACATCAGACTCCATCTCTAGAGATGCAATTGCCGGTTTGGATCTTCGTCTGACTGGCACTTACTGTCATTTATACTATCACAATTCTTTATCAGCAATAGCAAGTGTTTGCTCACACATTTGAACCACTTCTTTATACTTATGAAGCTGTTACATACCCAAATTTGATGTAGTTAGTGATGAGATTGATTTTCGGTAATATCATATGCTGGCATATAGTGAGCTGATTACCTTTGTGAGTGATTTAGCAAACTGACTAGGCTGTAAATCAGTTTCATCTATTTGGTTCCATGTTTCAATAATTTGTGGGAGCCCACGAGAACGAAGCAACATCTTTTCCCTCATTATTTGTACCAGCTTTGTATGTATCTTATCTCGATGCACTTTATAATCCTAAATTCATTTCGCAAGGTTAAGCTATGATAAACTAAAAGGTAAATCAATGTGTGTCACAAGAAGAATAAACACAAATACTACCTGTGATACTCGTTCAATTTCTGATAACAACAATCCTTTTCGCGTATCGGGTACTTTCAGGAAAAGAATCCTCCTAAGTTCTTAGATACATAATATAATAGAATCATGACTCTAAAATGTGCATCTAACTTTCCATTTCATATCAAGATTAACATCCATGATAATATCAAATACAATTAACTGAAACACCAATAAAAGCAAAGAGCACCTACCAGGTAGAATAGCATGCACGAAACTAACAACTTGAATTGGTTGTGCCAAATGTTTGGCAATAATATACTTTAAGCCAGAGACCTGAAATGCTAATAAAAAGCATTACATGAAGTGCCTTCAAAGAAAAGCTGTAACATAATTTAGCTTATTATATAATTATAAGTATCAAAGCCACAAATAGAGTAGGGTGTTTTAGGAAAAAAAAATACTTGGCAATACCTTGGTTTAGCCATATACTATTATAATGCGACTATGAGAAAAAACAATAGACTACAGGTCTACACATAATCAGTTAGTTACCTGGATGGCACCTGTACCAAGAACAAGCTAACAAGCTCTTGTGTTGAAATATTTCAACATTTCAAGAACACGGTGAATAACCTCAGAGGACAGTGCTGGCAGAACAGTATTTATATCTATGTACTCTCATAACATCTTCAACAAGATTAAACCACTAAAAAACAAAAAAGATCTTAATTAGTATAGTACTAGTTAACAAAATTAACATAAGTGAATACCAATGGATAACTTGGTGCAAAGAGAATTCAAACATTTTTTAAGGACCCATTAACTTATAAAAGACATAAGTAGATGCATTATGGTGTTCTAACAAGGAAAATGTATATCGACGAAAAACAAATCAAACGACTTTTTTTGTTACTCTCAGTACTAGTTTGATAACTTTTCACAATTATCATAGATTTTACGTGGACCCAACAATAAGATAGAACTTATTAATGCTAGTATCTGAACACATAAAAAAGAAACATTGAATTACCTCACGCACATTAACATCAACCATGCATTCCCTCTTCTACTTCCTCTCATCCTCTATCTTCCCCTCTTCTTGTTCCCTCTTTTGTTCCTCATTGTCTTCTTCTCATCTGCTCGTTAACCCACTCCAATCCATTTCATCAACACCCTAATCATACTGCTCCATCCAATCTTCTCTATAAAAGTGCCTCTCATCCCTCACTCAATAACTTTCCCCACTATGACCACTCTCCCCAGGCCTATACATTCGCCTTCCACTTTGGTCTTGAAATTTTCCAACAAACTTATGGTGCAAATAAGGTTCCCTATCCCTCATTGAATCCCCAGAAAAGAATTTCCCACCATACATCAACTTATCCATGAATGCACGTCTACGATTCTTAACTTTTGCAGATCTCGACTTCAGATCCTTGGATGTTGGATTAATCACACTCCTTAGATGCCAATTGATTTCATAATCGTCACTTAGCATATCAAATTCTTTAAGCTCGTTCAATGTTAGCAGTGACCCGTAGAGCTCTGGACTAGATAAGTAACATATATCAATGCAAGCACTAATATACTAGTTAAAGACATGGGTGATATTTAAAAGCAAAACCAATATGCTAAACATACTTGTTTCCTGATAAAGGGCGAAACAAATCAAACAGGCAGATCCCAGGGTGACAATTTTGCTGATATATTATCAACAGAGACACCTTCTTGCAAAAGACTATGAATTTCCTAAAAAAAACAATGTGTTAATATTAGTATATCACAGCATCAGGTACAACAAAGAAAGTATTTAGAATATTAAACCCTTAAAAGCTTACATATGATCAACCTATAAGCAAGGTATTGCCATGTAAAAGGCGATTCCAAAATGTGCATCCAACCTGAAGACTAGCAACAACCTGAATAAAAACAACTACCCAAGGATGAGCAGCCCCACAACACTTAAAAAATTTTAGAATATTAGAGCATTTTTGAAGTAAAGATTACACCCTTTATAGAATCCCTTCATATGTTCATTAAGCACTCCACTAAACTAATATCTGACACACCATCTCCAACACCAAGTGCCTCATCAAAAACCAACACAAGCGTCTCGTCTTCTTTGTCCACCACCACTTCGCTAGGAACCACTTTCTGCAATTTTCAAAAACACTAGGTCAACTTCCCAAATTACCAACCTTATTGTCGCCTATTTTCATTAATGGATAAATATAGTATTTATCAGAATAAATGCAAAAAGAAATAATTACTTCTTAATCACCTACAATGTGTCTTCAATAAAATTAGATCTAATCTCACAAGGTACTATCATTGTTGTTTACCTCTCAATCACTTAATAAACCTATGGATGCAGCTAAATCTTCGCCTTCCATTGTTACAGATAGGGAAACATTTCAGAACATGTAAAAGATCAGTGATACCTGAAACGTGGCAAGTAAGACCCATTTTCAGCCAATGACCCATTTTCCATCAACACTCTGTGCTTTTTTCAAAAGCATCAATCCTCGATAAGTCTTTTGCACGAGTGAATATATTCTTAATAAAATTAAAATAATCTTCTATGAAATTTTCACGCGTGAAGATAGTCCTACAAAACTTAAATAGAACGCAACTACTACAAAAGCATCAATCCTTTATAAAATTTCACTTGTGAAGATATTTTTAAAAAAATAAAATGATATACTATAAGTAATTAATTGAAAATAATTACCACTAATTGCATTCAAATCAATATGGGAACAACGTTTCAAGCGATTAATAGACGATTTCTTCATCAAAATATTGAATCCCAAAAAAGCAATTGAATAGTCAACGACGGAGATATGATGGTTGATAACCGGAGATGGTTGTGTTGTGGTAGATGACGACGGATATGATAACAGATAACCTGAGATAGTTGTTGTTTATGTGTGTGTTTTTTTGGTACGATTGTATGTGAAAAAGAAGACAAAGAGAAAAATACGTTCTTTTTTTTGTAAAAGGTAACAAATGAGGGAATTGAAAGCAGACCCCTATGATTTTTGCAAGTGAAATTACATAGAAGCCCTTCCGCTTTTTGTAAGTGTAATTTCAGTGCAATTTTAGTACAAATCCTAATCTAATCTAATACATTAGATCTAAAAAGGATGAGCCAATGAAGGGCAAAGGATCCTTCGTTTTCTATTCCACAAAAATTAGTCCATTCCTCAAATGAACGTTTATGTCTAAATATATATAATATATATAGTATTATAAATATATATATATAAAATATATATATATAAATATAAATATAAGAATAAATATATATAGAAGTGGGATAAAATGAGAAGGGTCCTTAAAAATGAGAAGTGATAGGAAGCCTGAGATGCGCTTACCATGTTTCCCCATCTCAACCCTCCTCCTTTTTTTATACTTCAACAATGATTGTTATTTGTCATTTTAACCTTTTTATTTAAAAACTATTTTTTGTATCGTCTCTCACACATAATTAAATACCCAATAACAGCAGGTAACCACCTCCACCCAACAACAATCCTCACAGCACAAACCAAGAACTTAAAACCCCAAACGCCGCCCACACCACATCTACCACACAATATACAGAGAAAAATAATTCACGATAATTGTTTTTTAAAATATTTCACCATATTTTTTTTTTATCATTTGCCGAGGAAATGGAAAGGGGGGATTGGAGGGTGTTGAATATATTCTCTCTTTCTTTTATAGTTTTTGTTGGGGGAGAGAGGGGAAGTTATTTGTAGTTTTTGTAGTTTTTTTTGGAGTTTTGGTTGTTTTTTTGGGGTGTGTAGTTTTTTGATTATGGGTGGGGGGGTTTTGGATTTTTTGTTGGGATTTGTGGGTGTTTTGGGGGGGGTTTTTGGGTTTTTTTTTAGTGGGGAGAAAGGTGTGGTTTGTATTTTTGTTATTTATATTGTTTTTTTTAAGTTAAAAATATTTAAGTAGGAGAAAAAAATAAAAAAAAAAAAAAAAGTCCGAAAATTGGAAAAAAGTTCGAAAAGTTGAAAAAAATCGATATTTTTCAATTCGATTATTTGAAAAAAAGTTTGAAAATTTGAAAAACAAATCGATATTTTTTTGAAAATTTGAAAAAAGTTCAAAAAAATTTAAAAAATTGAATATTTGGAAAATTTTCAAAAATTTGAAAAAATCGATATTTTTCAAATCGAAAATTTGAAAGAAAGTTCGAAAATTTGAAATAAAGTTCGAAAATTTAAAAATTTTGAAAAAAATATTTCGGAATTTTTTTTTGAAAAATTTCCGAAAATTTTCAATTTTTTTTGAAAATTTAAAAGAAAAATCCGAAAATTTAAATAACAAATTTTTCCGAAATTTTTTTTTGAATTTTTTTCCGAAATTTTTTGAAAAATATTTTTTTTGAAAAAAAATTCCGAAATTTTTTTTCCGAAAATTTCTTTTTACAAATTTTTTTTTTCAACTTTTTTTCGATAAGTATGCATTTTAGTGCATATGTTAGAGGTACTTTAGGGCATCCGTTTAAGTAAAAGGTTTTACTAAATTATAAACTGTGATACATTGATTTTGAATTAGACTTGGTGCATCACATTGTATATAACTAGTGCATCATAGTATGTAAACATGATGAATCACAGTTGAATTAAACTATAAACAATATGATGCTTTAAATAGTGATGTAGTAACAAATAACTATGATGCAGAAAAACCAACATTCTGATGCAGTGGATATTAAATCATTACTTATAATACATGTTTTCAGTTGTAAAACATATAACATTTATTACTAAAATCAATTTAATAGAGTCTCATTGTTCATGAAGTATCCTTATTTAATACATTGTGATGCAGTAACTTTTTAACTGAGATGTACTAACTTTTTTTACTGTAATGCACTAACAAAATACATTGTGATGCAGTAACTTTTTTAACTGAGATGTACTAATCTTTTTAACTGTAATGCACTAACAAAATACATTGTGATGTAGTAACTTTTTAACTGTGATGTACAATTTTTTTAACTGTAATGCACTAAAAAAATATATTGTGATGCAGTAACTTTTTTAACTCATATGTACTTACTTTTTTAACTGTAATGCACTAACAAAATACATTGTGATGCAGTAACTTTTTTAACTATGATGCACTTACTTTTTTTTTACTGTAATGCACTAACAAAATACATTGTGATGTAGTAACTTTTTAACTGACATGTACTAACTTTGTTTACTGTAATGCACTAACAAAATACATTGTGAGAGTAACTTTTTAACTGAGATGTACTAACTTTTTTTTACTGTAATGCACTAACAAAATACAATGTGATGCAGTAACATTTTTAACTGAGATGTACTGACTTTTTAAAATGTAATACACTAACAAAATACATTTTGATGCAGTAATATTTTTAACTGAGATGTACCAATTTTCAAATTTTCGATTTGAAAAATATCGATTTTTTCAAATTTTGGAAATTTTTCCAAATTTTCAATTTTTTTTTTAATTTTTGAACTTTTTTCAAATTTTCAAAAAAAATATCTATTTGTTTTCACTAATCGAATGAAAAATACGATATTATTTTTTTTTTCAACTTTTCAAACTTTTTCCAATTTTCGAACTCTTTTTCATATTTTTCGGAACTTTTTTTTTCAGTTTTAGAACAATTTTTCAATCTCTTTATTTCACTTTATGTAGTATTTGATTCTCACACTTTTTTAGTTTTCTTCTTTAGGTGATGATGATCATTGGTTGGAAAGTGGAAACCACTTTTTTGATAAATCGACGAGTACTCGTCTTATGCTCATCGAAGAAAAGCAACTAACCATTAGAGCCATAAAGAGTTGGGATGAAATGATCTACTCTTAAAGCAACTTATTTTTTTAACTGAGATGTACTAACTTTTTAAACTGTAATGCACAACCAAAATACATTGTAATGAAGTAACTTATTTAACTAAGATGTACTAACTTTTTTAACTGTAATGCACTAACAGAATACAATGTGATACAGTAACATTTTTAACTGAGATATACTAATTTTTTTAACTGTAATGCACTAACAAAATACATTGTGATGTAGTAACTTTTTTAACCGAGATGTACTAATTTTTTTACTGTAATGCACTAAAAAAATACATTGTCATTCAGTAACTTTTTTAACTGAGATGTACTAACTTTTTTAACTGTAATGCACTAACAAAATACATTGTGATGCAGTAACTTTTTTAACTGAGATGTACTAACTTTTTTTACTGTAATGCACTAACAAAATACATTGTGATGCAGTAACTTTTTTAACTGAGATGTACTGACCTTTTTAACTGTAATGCACTAGCAAAATACAATGTGATGCAGTAACTTTTTTAACTGAGATGTACTAACTTTTTTAACTGTAATGCACTAACAAAATACATTGTGATGCAGTAACTTTTTTAACTGAGATGTACAAATTTTTTAACTGTAATGCACTAACAAAATATATTGTGATGCAGTAACTTTTTTAACTGAGATGTACTAACTTTTTTTTAACTCTAATGCACTAACAAAATACATTGTGATGCAGTAACTTTTTTAACTGAGATGTACTAACCTTTTTAACTGAGATGTACTAACTTTTTTAAATGTAATGCACTAACAAAATACATTTTGATGCAGTAACATTTTTAACTGAGATGTACTAATTTTCAAATTTTTGAACTTTTTTTCAAATTTTCGATTTGAAAAATATCGATTTTTTCAAATTTTCGAAATTTTTCCAAATTTTTGATTTTTTTTTCAAAATTTTGAACTTTTTTCAAATTTTCAAAAAAAATATCGATTTGTTTTTCAAATAATCGAATTGAAAAATATCGATATCTTTTTTAACTTTTCAAACTTTTTTCCAATTTTCGAACTTTTTTTCATATTTTCGAACTTTTTTTTCAAGTTTTTGAACCTTTTTTCAAAATCTCAAAAAAACATCGATTTTTTTTTCAAATTTTCGAAATTTTCGAACTTTTTTTCAAATTTTCCAACTTTTTTTCGAATTTTCAAAAAATATCGATTTTTTCGAAAAAAAATTTCTCAAATTTTTGATTTTTTTTCTAATTTTCGAATTTTTTTTATTTTTTGAATTTTTTTTTTCAAATTTGCGAATTTTCGGAAAAAAAAAATTTGGAAAATTTTTAAAATTTTTTTGATTTTTTTTAAACTTTCGGATTTTTTTTAATTTTAATATGTGTGTGAAACGGTTATAGATTATGTGTGAGAGACGATATATATTAAATAAATAAGGTAAAATGACAAAAACACCCTTGCAGTTATAAAAAAAAAAGGTGAGATGGGACACATGGCGCGATCTCATGGCTTCCTAGCCTTTTTATTTTAAGGGTCTTTTCATTGTTAGGTTTCTGAAAATTAAAAACAATGAATCATTGATCAATGATCTTAATAAGATTTAGATTGGATCATACCACCTATACGCTACCATGGCTAAGTTCAAAAAAAATTATAACACCACTACCAAATCAATCCCCAAATCATCCTTCACCAAAACAAATGACCCGTCGAAACAAGTCCCTCACTCCGCATATACAAACCCTAAACAATCCTACGTCAATGTGCTCAATGGCAACGGCTCTTCTAATACTGTACCCAAACCATCCAAACCAACGAACATTCTCAAATCAGTAACCCTAGATGTTTCTGATTTGATTAATACATCAGGTATAAACAATGTGGTTCTCGCAAAGGTTAGAGATGCTCACCTCATTCCCAATATTAACATTGTCCTTAATAAGGAGGGATTCTACGAATTCCAATGCAAATACATTGGGGGCATGTGGTTATGGATCGAATTTGAATCAAACGAGGCGTGTCTCAAGCTGCAAGAAAAATAAAGAAATGTCTTGGTATTTCACCCATCTGAATCATATTCAACACACTTTTATCTTGGACGAACGCGTTGTGTGGATTGAAATTGGTGGCCTTCCTCTTAATGCATGGACACCAAACGCTTTCAAGAAGATTGCAGAAAGCTGGGGAGGCCCTCTTTTTGTCGATGAAGACCTCAATGAAATTGTTTCTATAGGACGAGTCTGCATTAAAACAAAGATCCATGGCCATATAAACGAGACTTGTAAAGTGATCATCCTCGGTAAAGCATACAATGTCTCTGTCAAGGAATTTGCCGGATGGACTCCGGATATTAAAGCTATGGACGCAACTTCTGGTTATAATTCGGAGTCAGATAAATCGGAAAAACTTGAAGAAGCTTTAGATGAAAATGGCCCTTTTGACAAAGAAGAAGGTGAAATACCTAATGACGAACCCATTGAAGAACATGAGTTTGACAAAAATACCCAATGGGCTGATGCTGATGTCAACCAAGTTCCAAATCAGGAAAACTTTTCAACTGAATTCCCCACCTCTCCTGTTGCCAAAAACGAAAAAGAAGAATCAAGTTCATTTTCCAAACCTCCTGGTTTCGAATCGTATTTCAGTAACAGCAATTGTTTCCCTCTTGGAGGGAATCGTCGAAGTCCCAAGCAGCCCTCTCATTTCTCATCCGCCCCGGTTAAGTCATCACGTGTAAGTAAGTCCCAAACAAAATCATTTGGCAACCATGGCTCTATGATTGAAGCATTTGTTTCACATATCGAAATGGGTAAAGTATTGGTTATGATATGGAAGGTAGCAAAAACGATCTTAAAAAGTTCATTGATAGTCTTGGTGCTAAGCAAGGTCATAAATGAATATTATGTCTTTCAATACTTGCGGATTGGGAGTGAATAAATGTAAAGCTATTGCCAAACTTTGCATCAATCACAAAGTCTCTTTTCTTGGAATTCAAGAAACACACTCTATTAAAATGGACATCTTCAAGATTAAATGTATTTGGGGTAACTCTCAATTTGAGTTCGTTGAGCTCCCTGCATCGGGAAGATCAGGTGGTCTAGCTTCTATCTGGGACCCGAACGCTTTCTCTAAAGTTAACGAATTCCATTTTGAGCATCTTCTCTATGTTGAAGGTATTTGGATCGCTTCTCAAACTCAGTGCTTTATGATCAACATTTATGCTCCACAAGATGATAGTAAAAAAGAAAAGCTCTGGAATGACATCTTGGACTTCATGAACATGAACCGAGGCCATCACTTAATTTTTGGAGACTTCAACGTGGTGAGATTGGCATCTGAAAGATTCGGTACAACTTTTAACCATGCTTCTGCCAACGCTTTTAACCGTTTTATTAGAGATGCTCAATTATGGGATGTCCCTCTTGGAGGTCATATGTTCACTCGATTTAACAAGCATGGCGATAAACTCAGCAAACTTGATCGTTTTCTCATTTCGGAATCTCTTGCCCCCTCCTTTCAGAAATTTACAGGCCATGTCTTGGACAGTCTTATATCAGACCATAGGCCCATAATGCTCTCCCCTTTGTCAAATGACTTCGGCCTAACGCCATTTAAATTCTACAACTCTTGGCTGCTCGATAAGAGTCTTCTCCCTGCTCTAATCGATTTCTGGGAAAACTATATTCCTTTGAAACAGGACAACCCAGTTGTTTCTTTCAAAAACATAATGAAGGCTTTAAAGGTTGTCATCAAGGAATGGAACTTGAAACGAAAAGATCCTGTGTCTTACGAGAGGGATGATCTCATAAAAAAGATCAAGGACTTCGACTCTAACATTGTTTCTCAGAACGCGGATTTCCCCGCTGATTCTCATCGGGCTGCCTAGATTGACAGATTACGGGTTATCGATTTCAACGAGAACGTTGATGTTTCTCAGAAGGCAAAAATCAAGTGGGACATCGAGGCTGATGAAAATTCCAAAAATTTTCACGCTATTGTTAACCAAAAACGCAGGTATCTTTCTATCCAAGGGATTAAAGTTGATGGGATTTGGATCGATGACCCCTCTGGTATTAAAGGTGCTTTTCATTCTTTTTTTGAAAAGAAGTTTCAGAAAATTGATGTCGTGAAAATCGTCAATAGAAGCCCCTTTTATAAATCCCTCACCCCTGAGCAGAACACCCTTCTTACTTCGCCTATCTTGGAAACCGATATTAAGGACGCTATTTGGGACTGTGGCTCTGATAAATCTCCAGGGCCTGATGGATTCACTTTTGCTTTCTATAAGGAATTCTGGAATGTGGTTAAAAAAGACATTTTAGCGTTTGTTGGCTATTTTTTCACCACTAGTATTATTCCTAGAGGATGCAACACCTCTTTCATCACCCTTATTCCTAAAGTTCCATGTCCTATGGTGATTAGCGATTTCCGTCCAATAAGCCTTATCGGGGCTCAATATAAGATCATTGCTAAAGTTCTAGCAAATCGATTGGCTCGTGTTATTGATAGCATTATTAGCCCGGAACAATCGGCCTTCATTAAACAAAGGCAGATTCTTGATGGCCCTCTGATGGTTAACGAAGTGATCCAATGGTGTAAACGCAAAAAGTCTAAACTCATGGTGTTTAAAATTGATTTTGAGAAGGCTTTCGATACTATTTCTTGGGACTTCCTCTTTCAGGTTATGCATTTCATGGGGTTCAATGAAACATGGATCAAATGGATCTCAGGTTGTCTCCATTCTGCCTCGGCCTCGATTCTTATCAATGGCAGTCCTACTTGTGAATTCAACATCCTTCGTGGTCTTCGCCAAGGAGACCCCTTATCTCCCTTCCTCTTCATTATAGCTATGGAAGGGCTCCACGTTGCTATGGAAGACGCGATGGCTGCTGGTCTTTACAACGGTTGCAAAATTAATACCGTGAACCTCTCTCACTTATTTTTTGCAGATGACGCCTTATTCATTGGAGCGTGGTCGAGGAGTAACATTGTCAGCTTGACCTCCATTCTTGATTGCTTCCACCTTGTCTCCGGTCTCAAAATTAACTATCATAAATCCAACTTGTTCGGTGTTGGCGTCCCTTTTGATGAAGTTATTTCGATGGCCTTGATTACTGGTTGTAACGCTTTGAGCCCTCCATTCAACTATTTAGGGCTACCCATTGATTGTAATATGGCTCTTGTGAAGAGTTGGGATCCTATTATTGGCAAGTTCTCCAAACGTCTCACCAAATGGAAAGCTTCTCTTCTATCCATTGGTGGAAGAACCACTCTCATCTCTTCGGTTCTAGGGGCTCTCGGTACGTATTTTTTCTCTCTTTTCCCTATGCCTATTTCGGTGAACAAGAAATTGGAGTCTATTAGATCCAACTTCTTTTGGGGTAGTGACGGTAACATTAAAAAAATCCCTTGGATCTCCTGGAACTCAACTCTTACCTCTAAAGACAAAGGAGGCCTTGGTATCGGTAGTCTTTATTCTTTAAACCATGCTCTCATTCAAAAATGGCGATGGAGATTTCTTCATAATCCTCATGCTCTTTGGGCGCGTTTGATTGTTGACATTCATGGTCCGAACGAAGATTCTTCATCGTTCTTTAGCCATATAAAAAATAAAGGTGTTTGGAGCAGAATTGTTGGCTCAATTAATATCATGCATGAAAAAGGCTTTATACCCCTTTCTTCATTGCAAAGGCGAGTGAACAACGGGATCTCTACAAAATTTTGGTATGACACTTGGGTAGGTTCCTCCTCTCTTAAGCAACAATTCCCTCGTCTTTTCCGTTTAGCCTTGAACAAAGATGCTTCGGTTCGTGACTGTTGGAATAATGGTTGGCATATTGTTTGGTCTCGTAATGTCTCATATGGAAATACTGCCAACCTGCTGGATAACCTCCTTAACCTCCTCAAGAACTCGACTCTTAATGACTCGGATGATGCATGGGTCTGGTATTCGGGCAACTCTTCTTTCACTGTCAAAGATGCACGTGGGAAAATCGATGATGTCTATCTTCCAGATGATGGGTCTGAAACTAGATGGAACAGGTTCGTCCCAAAAAAGGTCAATGTATTTATTTGGCGGGCTCTCCGTGATCGTCTTCCTACTCGTTGGAACCTTAGTCGAAGAGGAGTCGAGATCGCCTCTATTACTTGCCCTATTTATGATAATGGGATTGAAACGTCTTAGCATACGCTGTGGGTTTGCTCTCTCGCTACCTCCCTCTGGATTCGGGTCTTTACATGGTTGGACTTTAACCCTCGTGTCATTCCTAACTTGCGCGGCCTATTCACTTGGATAGAAGAGCTTCATATATCTTCGAACAAGAAAGCCATCACTGAAGTTGTTTGTAGTGTTGTTTTATGGGCTCTGTGGAACTTCCGTAACGATATGATCTTTGGCGACACTCACCCTAAATGTAGCATCTTATATGATAAGGTTGTAGATTTTTCTTTTCGTTGGTACTCTTCTAGAAACAATTTGTCTTCCATCTCATGGAGCAATTGGATCCAAAACCCTATTGAGGTTTACTCTTTGTAATTTCTTCTAGCTCCTTGCTAGTTCGTTAATAAATTTCTGCCGTTCTAAAAAAAAAAAAAAAGATAAGAAGTAACTATAACCGCATATCCAAGATGCACCGACTTAAATGAGATGCATCTCTATAATCTTAGATGCATTATAACGCATCATAATGTGTTTTCTAGCTTTTAGTTAGATGCATATACGTATATTAGATACATTTTATTTTTTCTCTTGTTTTTTGTTCCTCTGCATGTGCCAAAATCACGAAAATCAATTTGCATCATCTACGCATCAAAATAACGTTCGAAACTCAAAATGGTGCATCTAAATGAATAAAAATGCATCTAATGCAAGTCGTTGCATCTCAAATGTGTGGTCTTAGTCACTTCTCACCACTTCTTATTTTAATTTACTTCTCATTGGATCCCTACTTATACAATATTATATATATATATATATATATATATATATATATATATATATATATATATATATATATTAAAATTTCGACCCAAAAAAAAATTGTGATTCAATCATATTTGTAAATTTCGAATTCCTATTACTATGGGAATCATAACAGTTACGAGTTTTCTAATTCTAATTACAAGAGAATAAAAGACACAATTTTTTAAAAAAAAATACCCAATTTTGATTAAGAACAAAATTAGATGAAATCGAAAAAGAAAAGTATGAAAAATCTTACAATAGATGTTGTTAATCACGTTGTTGGTGTTTGCCATTTGCGAAATTGGATTGATTTTGAGATTGGAGGTTGGATTTTGAGGTTTTTGTGTGGGTGTGTTCGTCACAACAGCTGTAGGAGAAAAGGGAAGAAAAAGATGGGGTGTTTGGTAATGGATTTTGCTGAAGAAAGGAGTGTTTGGCGAAATAAAGTGCCTGACCCCCTTATTGATAAGGGGGCCGCCCTCCATTACACCGCCGATCCCCTTAGCTCTTAGGGGGCCGCCTATCTGACGACCAAGTTTTCTTGGTTTTTTGATTTTAACTAGTTTTTATTAGTATACAATAAAAAGATACCAGTAATATTACTTGAGATAATTTAGTTCTTGAGAAAATACGTCGAAGATTTAAAAGAAAATTTACTCGACATATTTAATTAACTTTTCGTTTAATTAAATGGACATAAATAATTTCGAATGAAATAATCAAGTTGTTGAGATTTTTAGACCGAGAAAAGGTTTAGAGAGGATTGACCGAATTTGGTTGACATTTTAGTTGACCTTTTGTCAATAAAAGGAATACTTTGATAATTTCGGATGAGATAACCAAGTTGTCAAGTCGAGTGAGGTTTATTATTATTTTACATATGTATCCTATATGTTGTGATTTTATTTTTAATATTTACGTTTACTCTTAGTGGTTGCGTCTAAACTTTTACAACATTATACCTTTTTACCCATTACACCTAAATATACCCACTTTTACAAAATATAACACAAAAATGCCTAAAACGCATGGACATGTGTCCATGTGATAGGCAAACTTATCTAGTTCATGTTGTGGTGTAATAAACCACCCTTTTGTGTCCTCTTATGCAAGATTCAAGAGACATTTGTCTCTTGAGCCTTGCATGTCTTGACTACCACAAAATCATCCATCATATTCACATAGTCAACACACACACTTGTTCCTTTTCCTTCTTTGTGTCACCCTCCTATAGCATCCAAACACAAATCCTATAAAAATTTTCTAGCTAAGAAATACATCAAGATTAAAGGGTTAAGAAGCTAGTTATTGTTTTGGGTTAAAATATCTTCAAGTCATCATAAGCACGTCATTTTCCTTGGGTAAAAAGGGTGATCATCATGGTTTAAAAGAGTCCATGCAAAGATAAATTGGTTGGGTTGAATAAAAGTTATTAAAAATCTTAGGTTGCTTTTGTTGTTATCATCTTCATTTTTCCTTCTTTGTAAGAACTATTTTATTCATTAATTTACTTGTAATTAATGTATTTATTTGTAAATTATACATTGTGCTTAACAATTTAGAACCAAAAAAAGATTGAGAAAATATAATTTCTATTATAATCTTTGGGACAGATTGTGATCAGTAGGTTAGTTTATGTTTTCTGGAAAAATATATTGACTTTAAGGATTAGAGAAAAATAGAGGCATGTAGAGCTATGTTTTAGCTTCGATTCCCCGGTGGCACTTGTCGTGATGATACCCGATGAATTAATTAGAAAATAAACGGTGAAAGTGGTCAATAACTGCATACCATACTTCATTAGATTATAACTCTTAAAATCTGTATTAAAGTCACTGTTTGTGTAAAAAGGAAAACTTGTAGAGGACTCTTTAACTTAAAATTGGCAATTCGAAACAGCCCTAACGGACTTACGGTTTAGAAGATACGACCGTTTTTCCGAGACTGTAGTAATCTGGAATTCTACCAGCTTTGACACTTGTTAGTAAAAATGCCATTTGACCCCATTTTTATAAAACCAAAGTGGTCGAACCCACATATCGGATAAATAGACTCAAATACCTTTCTGAGGACGTAAAAACTACATCGAGATCATTTACGATTTAGGAGTTATAGACTTTTGAAATTGGACTAATCTAGAAAACTATGATAAGCCCATATTAATGGTCTTACAATATTTAAAACTTTGACATGTTTTGGGCCCAATTAATTTATAAAACTTACAAATTCTAAGTACAATGTTATAATTTATATAAAAACTTTATAAAACCTTATTTATGTTATTTGCGTAATATTTATAAATCCTAAGACACGACATTATTTTTAGGTTGCATCTAGGACTTTTCCCGGCTCCCGACGTTTATTTCTCGTTATCTTTTATCATATTACTTAAGGTGAGTTCATAACGCATTTTTACTCATTAACTATTTTATAAACTCTTTGGGGGAGATACATGGTACTTACTTTTACTTATGGATACACGTGTTTTAAACTGTATGCTTTTCCTGATATATTATTGCCTAATTACCACTACTGCCATTACGTCCTCTAAATCATGAACTGCTAATTACTTCTTGTGAAGTAAACGCGAATGTTGTGAATAGATCTATTGGGACTAACAATCCTCGTCCGGGTATGCAACAACTAATACCACGTCAAACAGATGCATTTAACACTTGAAGTAATACTTGGGTGTTAGGCAGAACATCAAATTTTGGGGCACAAATCTAAAAGACTAGGATTTGCATAACGTTAACGTTCAGGTGTCATGAGCTTAGTGCAATAATAAATGCTTTTCGACTATTGAATGTGTTTCATTAGTCATCTATAACTGAAATCTTGTGGTCCACTGCTTTATTTATAAAACCTATGAATTTCACTCAACATTATTTGTTGAACATTTTTAGCATGTTTATCTCAGGTTCTTAAGGTGTTAGCTTGGAAGGAAGTCGCACGACATATTTTGAAGGCTTTGCATATCGTTACCATTTGAAATCTTTTCTTTAAAAAGATTTATGTAATGGATAATTGTTGGGTTAATATAGTTGTCAGCTTAGCATAATACTTTGGTTTATGCTAAGTTGTTGGCGAGGAGATCACCCATACATATATTGTCATTCAATCCCCATTGTTATTTCACAAACAATAGTATATATATTTCCTTATAAGAATTATAAAGGATGAAACGTTAAAAAAGTTTTATGTTCTTAACTTATTGTCTTAACATTTAACAAATCATTTTCAATACATACTTTCAAGTCATGATTAGTTTATCATAACTTCTAGTATGGTTAACTAATCAAAGGGAACAACATCATGTTTCAAGGATAGAAAAATGTTACTTAACTCAATTTATAATGGACCGTAAAGCACCATGAAAAAGTTAAAATTCCTATGATCTTTATTCACTACCCTCTAGTTAGACAAACAAAGCTTGCGGAAGAAGCCAAGATTTGAGTCTCAAAGGAAAAGCTACGATACGAATAGATATTCAAGCTAAAAAACTATATGCTTTAAGGATTTGAGTGAAGACTTAAATCTATTGGAGTCATGTATTCTGCGTATGGCTATGGAAACACATTAGAAAGCAAATGCAAGTTCTGAAGTTTGGACAACAGACACAACAAACAATCACTGCTTATGGATTACCATGTTTTTTTAAAACCCCAACCCAATGAAATGGTTATGAAGATTTCTTATATCCATTTCAAACAAGTTGATAATGAGATGAATAATCGACATAAGTTAAAACAAACAATCGAGCACAAATCAAGTTCTTCCAAAAAGCCTGTAACCATAATAGAGAACATTATCTATATTTACAATCAGACAAAACCCAGGTCAAACAAGATTGACATCGGATAATTCTGTTGAGCTTTTGAAGAATAACCAGTAAAAGTTAATTGCATCAGAGAGGAACTCAAGCACAAAGAGAAACAAGTCATTGATCTTTTGCAACTTATATCATCAACTAAGAAACCAAAAAAAAAAACACGTTTACACTCTCATTCGTTTTCCCAAAGAAACATCGTCCACATAGACCCATCAATCCAAGAATCAGAACCTGCGAAAACTAAACAACCTCTTGATGTATTAGCTGAAATTCTTCAAAACATGGCTTAATTGGGAAACAAATTCAAAATTTCCCTTTGTAAGAAAACACCCAACAACAACACTCTTCTTAATACATCAACTAATACCACAGTAATAACAAAACATTAGAATTTCAAACATAGAAATTAAGTCACAATGAGGAGGTATAGTTGGACAAGGTTGATACAGGAAAAGAGGTTATGACAATCAAAAGCATTAGATGCGGTCATAGTGGTCCACTTTGCTAAAGATTGTACAAATGAAATGTTTGCAACTGCAGCACATCTGGGAAAAAAATGCACTATTAGCTACCAAAGAAGAGCAATGGACATGTTTTGACGTGTGATGAGCATGAATTTTTGATGAACAAATATTAAGGTGAAGAGTTAGATGCAATTTGGTGTTTAATGTCAATGCAGAGAAGGTATGATGTCAATTCAAAAAACTTGAAGATGACAACAGCCAATGATGACCAAGATGTTGATGAATGCACGTACTGACGAGGTACCGCTATGCTACTAGATAATGAATTAGTCAACGACAAGATGTGGACACTTCGAAAGAAGCAACAACTATCCAGTCAAGTAGTTAGAATTTGAAACCTTTTAGTCTAGAACTTGCTTGAGTTGAAAATCATTTAATTCTACTATATCTGAAAAACACATCTCCGTTGATTAAGATCGTGCTCTAAATACTTCAAAAATTATGCCTTGATTCTAGAAACGTTAAAGAATATGCAAAACTTGTAAATGTCGAAAAAGATAAGAATGCTTGTGTAGACATGAATTAGAGAACTTGTAAAGTATGAACAGCCTGTCAAATCACTTCTAATCAAAAAAGAAGTAGACAAATGTTAAAATGAATCCAGTTATCGGGAAAACATATCAAATGAAAATTATGAAACTAAGATTACAGAATATTCAGATGTTTACATTAAAATTGTGTAAAGATAAGTGGGCAAGGGTGTATTAGTAAATAAACATTTTTTGTTTTGTAAAGATAAATAAGTAAAGGATGTATTTTTCAATTGTGTAAAGATAAGAACAACGTAAATAAGTAAGGCTTACATGTGAAAGCACTCACGATCACCAAAAATCACGTCACTCTGACAAAAAAATTTAAATCTTTGAGCAGTAAAACTAATGTATGAGTAGTGGAAGTACTTTTTAATGATTAATTAATCAAACCATTGTGCAATTTAGAATTACTTAGTTCAATAACACAAAAGACTCAACAAAATGATGTAGAGAAAAAATATATTAAAGTGAACCTAACTTTATGAATGTTATGATGCAATTAAGAGTAAACACTATATTATGAAAGAACATAATTAAATTGTGGTAATCTTGATGTTTTACTTGCTAAAA
>BQNB010122656.1:0-12500 GCA_026074375.1 Tanacetum coccineum
TTACGATTTCGCTCGTTTTTTTACGATTTCGTCAGTTTTTTACGATTTCGTCAGTTCTTTTACGTTTTTGTCATTTTTTTAACGTTTTCGCCCGTTTTTTTACTATTTCAGTCGTTTTTTTCGATTTCGTCAGTTTTGTCACGTTTTCGTCTGTTTTTTTACTTTTACGTCTTTTTTTTCGTTTTCGTTTGCTTTTTTTACGTTTTCGTTAGTTTTTTTACGATTTCATCCGTTTTTCATAATTTCTTCTGTTTTTTTTTACCATTTCGACTTTTTTAAGATTTCTTCATTTTTTTACAATTTCGCCTGTTTTTTTACGATTTCGTCAGTTTTTTACGTTAAGAAAACCAGACGAAATCGTTAAAACCAGACGAAATCATTAAAACCATACGAAATCGTTAAAACCATACGAAAACGTAAAAAAACGGATGAAAACGTAAAAACGATCAAAAACGTAAAAAACTAACGAAATCGTAAAAAACTGACTAAAGCATAAAAAAGCTGACGAAATCGTAAAAAAACGGGCGGAATCGTAAAAAATGGACGAAAACGTAAAAAAACTAACGAACACGTAAAAAAATTGACGAAATCGTAAAAAAAGACGAAATCTTTAAAAAACGGACGAAATCGTAAAAAAGCTGACGAAAACGTAAAAAAACTGACGAAATCGTAAAAAACTGACGAAAACATAAAAAAACTGACGAAATCGTAAAAAACTGACGAAATCGTAAAAAAATGACGAAATCATAAAAAACAAGCGAAATTGTAAAAAACGGATGAAAACGTAAAAAAAACTGACGAAATCGTAAAAAAAACGGACGGAATCGTAAAAAACAGACGAAAACTTAAAAAAAACTGACAAAATCGTAAAAAAATCCGAAATCGTAAAAAAAATACGAAATCGTAAAAAACGGACGAAATCGTAAAAAAGCTGACGAAAACATAAAAAAATGACGAAAACTTAAAAAAACTGATGAAATCGTAAAAAAACTGACGAAATCGTAAAAAACTGACGAAATCGTAAAAAAAGAGCGAAATCGTAAAAAAAGAGCGAAATTGTAAAAAAACGGATGAAAACGTAAAAAAACTGACGAAAACGTAAAAAAATGACGAAATCGTTAAAAAACTAACGAAATCGTAAAAAAAATGGGCGTTATCGTAAAAACGGACGAAAACGTAAAAAACTGCCAGAAACGTAAAAAAACTGACGAGATCGTAAAAAAGACGAAATCGTTAAAAAACGGACGAAAACGTAAAAAAACTGACGAAATCGTAAAAAAACTGACGAAATCTTAAAAAACTGACGAAATCGTAAAAAACGAGCGAAATCGTAAAAAAACGGACGAAAACGTAAAAAACTAACGAAAACGTAAAAAAACTGACGAAATTGTAAAAAAACGAGCGGAATCGTAAAAAAAGGACGAAAACGGAAAAAAACTGACAAAATTGTAAAAAAACTGATGAAATCGTAACAAAACTGACGAAATCGTAAAAAAACGGGTGAAAACGTAAAAAAACTGACAAAATCGTAAAAAAACGGACGAAAACGTAAAAAATTGACGAAATCTTAAAAAAAACTGACGAAATCGTAAAAAAACTAACGAAATCGTAAAAACGGACGAAATCATAAAAAAAGGGCGAAATCGTAAAAAAACGAGCTAAATCGTAAAAAACGGACGAAAACTTAAAAAACCTGACGAAAACATACAAACGCATATTAAATAAAGAAGACCCGCCGGGTAGCCCATTTAGTGTTTTACATGTGCCCATAAGCGCCCATTTAGTGTTTTAAATATGCCCATAAGCGCCCATTTGGTGTTTTACATTTGCCCATAAGCGCCCATCAATAATAATTTGATGGGCAAAAAGTGTCCCATAACTTTTAAAAAGGTGCCAAAAAGAGCCCATAAATTACCAAATGGGCAAGATTTGCCACCTCTACCTGCAGGTACACAAGATGCTGATTCAGACTCAGAATATGATGAACAAGTCATCATTGTCCCTTCTTATCCATCCCACAACATTCAAGCGGCTGAGCCTAAAGATACTTCTGGTCATGAAGTTTATGATTCTCCTCTTGATTCTGCTGAAGAAATTTTTCAACAGGAGCTTGCAAGGCTGAAAAGTCAGGAACAAAGAGCCACCTCTGATGCAAAAGATGCTGAGGAACTTCTGAAGAGAGCAAGTACAAAAACAGTTCCTACTGGTTGCATCCTAGTTCCTTCTGGTGATACAACGATTTCTCTTGGTGATGTTTCAGTTCCTACTGGTGGTGTTCCAGTTCCTACTGGTAGTCCAACTGACTCATTCTTTGATGATAAGCCTACAACAAGATTCCCCAGTCCATCAGACCTTGGAAATAATGAACCCTCACCTGGTATTTTCTCTTCTTCATCCTATGATGATGAGTTTGGTGCTGATCTAAACAATTTAGCATCAACTGTGGAAGTAAGTCCTGTGGCAACTAAGCGAATCAATACAATTCATCCTCAATCTCTGATTATTGGGGATCATACTTCAGCTGTGCAAACGAGAAGCAAGGTCAATAAGACTACTACTGGTGAATCTGCTTTTATCAGTTATATTCATGACCAGCAGAGAAACAATCATACAGACTTTCAACATTGTCTGTTTGCTTGTTTTCTTTCTCAAGTTGAACCAAGAAGTGTAGCTCAAGCCCTTGAAGATCCAAGCTGGGTTGATGCTATGCAGGAAGAAATGCAACAGTTCAAGTTTCAAAATGTATGGGTTCTTGTTGATTTGCCTGAAGGTAAATATGCTATTGGGACTAAGTGGATACTCAAAAATAAGAGAGATGCCAGGGGGATTGTTGTAAGGAACAAGGCTAGACTTGTAGCACAAGGACATAGACAGGAGGAGGGCATTGATTATGATGAAGTCTTTGCTCCAGTTGCAAGAATAGAGGCAAATAGATTGTTTTTAGCATTTGCCTCTTACCTGGGATTTATGGTTTATCAGATGCATGTTAAGAGTGCATTTCTTTATGGTAGAATTGATGAGGAAGTATATGTCACTCAACCTAAGGGATTTGTGGATCCTCAACATCCCAAGAAGGTCTACAAGGTAGTCAAAGCTCTATATGGACTTCATCAAGCACCAAGAGCTTGGTATGCAACCCTTTCTACCTTTTTGCTGAAACATGGTTACAGAAGGGGCACCATTGACAAGACTCTCTTTCTTAAGAAGCACATGTTGGGAATTAAAGTCTTCATACTTTGTACTGCCAAGCATAATTTAGTCAAATAGAAGACTAAAGTTAATGCTAATTGACTGAAGACTAAAGTTAATGTTGATTAGTCAAACAAAAGACTAAAGTTAATGCTAATGTAGTTCCTGCTGGTAAGGTATAATTCATAGTTAGTCTGGTATGGCTATGTTTAGTTCTATGGTAGAATACTTAGTTTGGTAGAGTCAAATAGTTACTTCAGGATACGATTTTAGGTTAGTTTTATGATGGTATGCATGAGCTAAATAGGAAGATATTCATGCATATCAATCTCAGACGTTTCTTTTTAGTAATTGTTGATTAGGGTTTCTCCACCTATAAAGGATCTACGGTTGGGGAAATGGACAGATCCAGAAAAACATCTTTCTCCTTGTTAATTAATAGAAAATCACTTAGAAGGATCTTTTACGTTTTATTAGTCATCGTTCTCTTTATTAGTGTGTCTATATTAGCCATAGACATTGTTTCTTAAGCAAAAGTCTCTCTTGTGATTTAATAGGTTATTTTCCCCATCCTTTAAACAGGCAGTAAAAGATATATTGAGTGGGATTAAACAGTGATATTGGGTCTTTGTCGAGCAGCGCGAAATGAATATTTACAGTTATTTGTCTAATTTTTGGGTACTTAACATACATGCTTTTTATCTTATTAACAATTACCAGACAATGGAATTTTTAAGACCGTAAAACTTTGACAACACTATGTATGCATGTCATGTTAGATATCTTCATTAAGCCGCATTACAAAATTGCAAATATACATTGACCACTAGGTGTCGATATTATTATTGCAAAATATCTTTTCCAAATTGCTAGTGGTTTGTGCATAAATACACATACTCATTTTTTTTTCCATTAAAAACCGGACTTAAATGACCAAAAAAAGACAGAAATGCCCAAGAAGTATGTTTGTTTTAATTTGTGTTAGTTTGCAGGAACGGGTATCACCAAAAAGAAGAAAACAATGGCAAAAATGACAAAAAGACACGGAATGGAAAGTGTAAAGGGACAAGGGCACAAGAAAGCCAAGATAAGACTCAGACAAGTCAAGTCAACTCAACAAATCAACAGTCAACGGAGCGTATTGAAGAATATATTGGTTTGCAATCTCAACAATTGATGGGCCGGGAAGCCATAAGTATATTAATGGAGACTAGTTGAAGACAAAATGGGCCCTCAATCAATGACAACGCCTTTTGTGTGCAATTGACAGAGATGTGGAAGACTTTGAAGGCGATCCTAGCCCTTGAAACAGCCAAACTCAGCCATTGTAACACAAAACCAACTGAACCTTATTTGGGCCTTTAAAAAAGCCCAATAACAATAGCTACAAACCCTTTGGGCCAGCACGACAATTTAATTGGGCCCAATACAAGCCACAAACTTATTGGCCACAGCACCCCAGGTTGGGGCCCATACATAACCAAGCCAGTGACCCTTGCCAAAATCAATTTTTATAAAAACCTTGGGACTGACATTGTCAATTCTGAAATTGTTTTATAAAAGAAAGTGTTTTTTAAAATGAGAGGGTGAATTTGCATTTTTACAAAACTAATTTCTTTTATTAAAAACAAGGGCTCGACTCTTGAACTTATGTTCATTTTTTCTTTACTTATTTAGTGTAATACAACGGGTCATTTTGCATGGTTTAAACTTGTATTTATATAAAAAAAGAAAAGAAATGAAAAATAAAAAGAAAAGAAACAAAAGAAATGGAAAAGAAGTGAAACTCCAGGGTTTCTTTTTGCCAACATTCAAACTTTTAAACCTGCCAGCCAATAAACGGCTCTCTTCCCCAACCCTTTCCCGCCAACTCCCTTGAACCCCCCACCATCACATGACCAGCTTCTCCCATTTACCCAACCCTTCTCTAGAACCAGTCCATCACCCTCCCCTAATCCCACTAACAAAAAGATTGCCACTCTGGCAATCTTACCAATTTCGAGTACAAATCAATGGCGGGATTGAGCTTAAAAGAAACACAAAAGAAATGGAGGGCTAGGATTTGATGCTGAGCTTCACACTCACACAAGAAACACAAAGGTTCAAGAAAAGAGGACCTTGGACTTCTATATAAACAAGAAAACACAAGCCGAAGGACACACTAGTTTTTTCTTAGCTTATTTTTATTTAAATTTTAATCAACTTGTAATTTCGATTTCCAGCTTTCTTTTCAAGTATATTGTACTGTTTTTAAAATTCTAATTCAAGTTTTTGAGTTGAAGTTGAGTTTCTTGTTATTTTCAATAAAATTCGTCTCTTAAATCCCTTATTAATCTAGCAAATTTGTGTTACCTTGTTTCTTTAACACCCTGTTGTCACTATTAATCATTTACCCTAATAATTGTTAAAAAAAATAAGTAAAAGAAAGACTTCGACTTATTTAAAGGGGTGTTTGGGTTAGCCTTGAAAATGGGTCATTTGGGGTTTGTCGTGGGTCAAGCACACTCAGCCAACTTTGGCTGAGTGTGTGGGGTTAATCAAGCCACTCACATCACCATTTTTAGTTCTAAAATAAGTTTTTAAGTCCTTTTGGTTTTATGTCAAAATTTGAATAAGCCTACTTGAGCCTAAGTGCCCAAGCTGCTTAAGCAGCTTAAGCACTTTGTTCTTGTGCTTGTTGTGTTGTTTCTAGCCAACCTACAAGCCCTTGTTCTGTCTCTTTAAGATTCACCAAGTTTATGTATGTATGTACCTTTTTTTTTGAAAACAGCCAATTTTAAGCCCATTGTTCAGCAACTTTAATTAGGCCTTAAGCCCCAAGGTTTTGAAAATAAGCTCATTGGAGACCACTCTAAATCTGTTTGGGGTTGGTTGTGGCTAAAAAGCCCAATTGAGCTTATTTTTCATAAGCCCAAAAAGCCCCTAGCCACTGCCTTGCACCTCCCCTGGTGCTGAAACCAATTTTCAGCACCCTTTTTATAGCTTATTTTGTATTAAGCCTTAGGATGTTTTTGCTTTTCTTTGTAGCTTATAGGTAGCCCTTTAATTCCCCAAAATCTCACAGCTTATTTCCTCCTTTAGCTTAGCTTATTTTAGCCTTAAAATCCACTTTTTCTGTTTTCTTTCTAAAACTGTCCCATAGCTTATTTCATTGTTAGCTTAATTTAGGGCTTAATTCTGCTAGTTCTTAGCTTACCATAGTACACCTAGCTTAATTTTATACTTCTTTTTAATTTCCAACTTATTTTGTGTCTTTAAGCCAAAAAGAAAAAGCAAAAAAGCCAAATAAGGCTTATTAAGCTTCTGTCCAATTCAGCTTATCTTTCTGGCTTATTTAATGACTTTTAGCTCTAGTTGTTCTTACAAAAAATGTTCCCCTTAAGCTATTTTATAACTTTGCTTTTTTAAGTTTTTGATAATAAGCACTTAGGACTTAGGTTGTAATCGGGGTCATTCTCAGGGACCATTTGTGTAATTTTGAAGTTTCTAGTTCACATAGTTAGTCCCTGTGGTTAGTTACCCTGTTACCCCGTTTGTCCTTGTGTCCCTTTCACTGTTAGTCCCTTAGGTTAACTTTAGTTAGTGTATTTAATTTAATTAATTTAAATTAGGTTTAGATTTAATTAGTTTAATTAGTTATAATTGCTACAGTAACTTTTGGGCATTGTACATTTTATTTGTGTTAAAATTTTCTTCTATGTAATTTAAATGTTCCAGAAGGGTGAGGACTTGGATTTTCTGTCTTTTTTATTTTATTAATTTTATGTAGTTGTTTAATTTTTAAAAAATTCATATTAATACAAAAATTAACATAAAGATATTTTTCTTTTTATTAAATGTTTATTTAATCAGTTAGTTGTTATTTAAATATTTAAAAATCCTTTTGTAGGGTATTTTTTGCTTTTATTTCAGGCCAGGGGCAAGGGGAAGTGACCGATGGTGTAGGGGTCTTACCGTTCTTAGGGAGAGCATTTTTTAAATAAGATGTGAATTTTTGGTCAGTTTAGGGCATAAGGTAGTAGATTTTGAAATTTATTTAATGTTTTAAAATGTTGTATTATTAAATGGATTGTTGGAATTTTTTGGTTTAGCTGGCGATTTAATAGTCGCGGGGTAAGGAGTGGTGGGTAGGTGGTTTGTGTGGCCGGGTTATTTATTTGTTTTTTTTTTTTTTTGTTGTTTTTGGTGTTTGGTAAGAGTCAGGAGTTTTTGCTATGAGTGTTATTGGAGTTTATAGTTTTAATTTTTTTAGGGAAGTATTTTTAGCCTAATTTCGTTTCCACGTAGTTTTGCTTAGGAGTTTCATTTGCCATTTTTTTATGCCCACGTAAGGGGTGGAGTTAGAGTGTGTTATTTTTTTGTTCCCCGTAGTAGAGTGTTTTTTAAGATTTGGAAATGATAAACTTGGACAAATTCAATAATTATTTTTAACAGTGAACAATCACTACATAATAAAAAAAAAGAAATTACTGTAGAACGTAAGTAGTAGTTAAGTAAATTGAACAATTCCAAACACCCCAATAATCACAAATCAAATATTAAAATTCTAACAATTCGACAAAATAAAACCCCAAACGGGTTATCATTATCATCATCAATCATCAATTCAAAACTACAATCACCAAATCACTAACATAACATGATGAAAAAAACTAACTAAAAATATCAGCCACTTCATCAAAAGTTAATAGATTCAGGATCACAGATGCTTTGCAGATCAATCATTATTTCATAAGACTTTATCCCTAAAAAGATTTTTCTATGGTGTTCTATGCTACAAACGACTACACAACACTTTCACGCATCATCTCCTCGTTACCAAGATTATTCGATCCGACTCGAATCCACCTCGAGTCCGACTCATTAAACCAAAAAAAATATATGACAAAATTGGTACGATTTCCACCCTCAACATCAACATCTTGATATCTCCCGTGAGCATCACTAACCACGTATCAATACCGGCACTAATCACTCACAAGTTTTTAAACCAAATTTCGAACCACCCAAAACAACATGATTACCTCTGGTTTTCATCACCTTAAAAACAATTTTTGTTTGGGCCTTTTCTTTTTAATGTTTCTTGATATTTCTAGACATGTGATACAATTTTGGGCCTATTCATTTTTAAGCAAACCACCGAATACATTAAGTTGCATGTCTCAAATTTAAAAATAACAACAAACAAAATAGTAAAACCAACTTATGGCGCTGGTCACTCTTAAACCGCCTTAGCCGGCTAAGCCACCAACTTTTTTCTTCAAAATTATATGTTTTCCAAGTATATGTGGTTTCAATCATCAGCCCCAAAAGTTGATCATCGACCTCACATACATATCAAGAAAAAATAGAAAGAAAAGGCCCAAAAGTGTATCACATATCTATTAGATGGATTAGGCCCAAGCCCGACTTGTGGGTTGGGTCTATTAGTGTTAGGGTTATGCATTTATACTCTATAAATAGTGATCAATAATAAAGTCATACCCACGGGGTTTTATTATTGTCTAACATGGTATCGGAGCAGGTCTGATCCTCAGACCTAGGTGGCTATGTTGAGCCGCCTCCCCTAAACCATCCCGTCAAACCCTTATCCTCTCTAAAGTTTTCTCCACACAAGCCCTAACACTCTCGATTATCAAAATACCGATCTAAAAAAAGAAGCCTTTGTCGTGATCTAATTCCTAACAACAAGAATCATGAGAAAAGGTAGAAGAGGACCAGGAGTGTGACAGGTTCAAGTGTTGTGGGTTGTGTTTGTTCAATGCTTTTAATTAATGGAGTTGGTGATGCTTTATTTTTATTTTTAGATGCTCAAGTTTATTTTTATTTATTTTTATTTTAATAGAATACTTTGATTTATTATCATGTAGGATACTTTGGTTTATCTTAGTTCGGGATAATTTGGTTTATTTTGTAATTTATGTTGGTGATTTGTGCTAAGGTTACAAATCCACACAATCGTAATTTGTGTTGGTGATTTGTGCTAAAGTCACAAATCCACACAATCCGTTGTTCGTGCTTAGGTCACGAGCCGTTTTGTTTTTTTTTTGTTTTTTTTTATTAGGTTAATGTTTTTGTTTTTGTTTTCTAGTCTACTACTCAAGTCCGAGCTTTAGCGATTTTGCCGCTCGGACCGCGGGAGAGTATTAGTGGATAAATAGGCCCAAGCCCGGTTTGTGGGCTTTGGGTCCGTTAGAGTTTCATTGATGTAATCTCTTATAAATAGTGGTTAATAATAAAGTTACACATACGGGGTTTTTATTAGGGAATAAATGGCCCAAGCCCGGTTT
This sequence comes from Tanacetum coccineum, assembly GCA_026074375.1. Taxonomy (NCBI): domain Eukaryota; kingdom Viridiplantae; phylum Streptophyta; class Magnoliopsida; order Asterales; family Asteraceae; genus Tanacetum; species Tanacetum coccineum. The sequence goes on from BQNB010122656.1 coordinate 9,480, forward strand.
GTGAGCTTGTGGTCCGCTAGGGTTTCTCTCTTGTAATCTCTATATATTGTGATAAATAATACAAAATATCCTACGGGGAATTATGTAGAAATATCGAAGACACCAACTAACGAATTTGCAAACCAATTTGAGGAAAACTAGTAAGATCAAAACCAAAGACAACCGGTTTTAAAACCAAAACCACCACCTAAACCAATACCATTAAACCAAATAGCACAAAGCTCACAAGTATGGTGATGGCGGTTGTGAAAGAGCGCGGTGATGGATGTATATTGATTTGCGTTTGTGTTAGTAAGGCGACGATAGAGGGCAGGGAAATTATACTTTTGAATGTGTTTTTATATGAGATAATGTGAATGCGTGGGGGATCTTTTGTAGCCCTTAGCTTCATATTGTGTGAATCTTAATTTTAGATACAAGGTAAAGGTTCGGAGTTAGACTGTGTACATGTCCTCTTTATTCTAGTTTCGATGGTCATGATGAGAAGCTTCTTCACTTGTTCCAAAATGGTGGTACAGTGCCACACCGGATAACACGACCAATGTCAAAGCTTGTGCATGCATCCTAGATTTCAGAAACAACAAACTTTAGAAACAACCAAGTAAAAGTTATAGAAATAAATAAAAGGTGATTAATTAGTCACAACCTGGCATGAATAAGCCTCATGCTAGGCTTAAAAGGAGCTCGTTTAGAGCTTGTGTAAGCCAATGATGCTCCAACTGCTGTTGCCCATATTGTTCCTACACACATGAAATTTTCAATAAGTACCATTGTCTACAATGTTAGTAATAAAAGCAGATGAAATATATATATACTATATATAACTAACCAATGCTAGTAAGCTTTTGCTCTGAGACCCAAGATTGTAAGCCTTTCATTTTTAGATGTTTAAGAAATTGTTGTTTAGAAAGATGTTGTTTTGAGGATGAAATGAAAATGTCGAGTGAGTCTAGTATATATAGGGTGCTGCATGGGGGTATATACATGGTGATGATGTTTAAATGAGCCTACAAGCAATGGGATGTTACAACTTACAATTATACAAAATTAAATGGACCGTTACAAGCCCTGGGATGTTACAATTTCCAAGTATACATAATTAATGGTCGTTAAAAGCAATGGCATACAACTTACAACTCTACGAATTAAATTCATATTAATTTTAATTAGAAGTAACGTAAAGCTATTGAAAAAATGACTTTGACCATGCGTTGGAACAATATTTTCTTAGATTTTTAAGCCTTCCTTTTATAGTAATCTTTTTACTTAAAATTTTAAGTACTTTTAATATTAGAAATTGGTTAAATGCTTTATAAAGTAGTAGAGATTACAGAATCATATCGCAAGTTTAAAGTGAGGATGAGACGTCACACGCATTCATTGTAACTATCATATTACCTCCATATGTAATCTAAGTTGGTTTTATAGTATATAAAGAGGTTTATGGGCTTTTGCAAGGTAGAAGGTTATTAAGTGTTGTTTTAGGCCCTAAGTTAGAAAATTTATTTGAGACCTTTTGAATGTATACTGAACCACAAAACAGTAAAATTTCATAACAAAAGAAACTCACTAATTAGTATTTCCATATATTTTTTATTTATGTTTAAATATTTTCTCTAAATAATAAAATTTTATGTTTTATATAAATGAGTAAAAATCTATCAACAACTACTTAAAAATGACCATTATCCTTCAAAAATATAAGCTTCTAATAGAAGTCCATCAAAAATCAATAAGTTCACAAATCATGTAGAAAAATTCACATATATTAAAGATGTAATTATATCATTTTTAAATTTAAACAGTTCAATAAAAGTGTTTAATAACTTCATGACTTCAATTTCTATACTATAAAATTCACTTAATTTTTTCTCCTCAGTTCAACTGAACTCATAATATTAGCACTTTTCGAAGAGAAATAACTATGTCCGTGAACTAAGTAATGCATCGTTGAAGAGAACTTATTAATTGTATGTGATGATTTTGATGGTTTCTACTAATTTTTTATGACAGATAAGTGGAACGATATATAATTCGTTTGTGGACAAGTGATTATTGTACAAATGCAATGCAAATAAACCTTTTGGTCTCGCTCATATAGATAACAAGAAAAACAAAGCATTGTTGGTCTAAAGGTTAACTATGATTATAAAAAGTTGATAAACCAAAATTAATTTTATATACAAAAAACCAAAGGCCAGATGCATCGTCACGGGCTTGAATATGTGATTCTAAAAATCAATACCAAATTTACTATAATTTGAAAATTTGCAACATAACTTACAGCAAGATTAATGCTCATTACATTTTATCAAGATTAGACAATTTGAAGCAAGCCCACACACAATGGTAGTTTACAAGAAAAAGTTTAAAACTTATTAAAACCTTTAAGTTTTGCTTTAACTATGGTTAGTTAAAACAGTTAAACTAACAGGTTTTTTTTAACACCCTACAGATAGTCAAATTGACCCACACCCAAATTCCTGAACTAGAGAAACTCGAAATCAAATAGAATCACGCTCGAGAATGTAACTTTTGACCCTGACCAGACTTTGAAACAAACCGCATTGAGTAAAACCTAAACACCAACATTATGCCCTAAACACTTACGCACACCCTATGAGCAGCGCACAAGTATGAAGTTATACGATGCTTCACATAAGTAAAAGTTTACTTTTCCCAAAAAAACAAGCCCGGTGCAACGCACAGGCATGAACGCCTCATTTTTAGTATTGTGACAATCCATATTTTTCAGGACATTTTACATAAATAAACTTAAAACTATTTACTTTTGACCTTTACGTATTTACTTTTATTTATAACCGTTAAGTTAAATCGCGTAAACCGAAAATCAACAATTAACGTAAACCGGCATTAAACAAATATAAGTTTACGTCAAATAAGTGTTATATAATTATTACGAAGATAATTTAATTATAACTTTTATATTTTTATTTTTATACTTTACGTAAAACGCTTACGTTTTTCATTTTAAACCTTTATGCATGCACGTAAACTATA
>BQNB010122656.1:17500-20244 GCA_026074375.1 Tanacetum coccineum
GGTTTATCATTTTATCCCCAATAACCAGATGATTTTGTATGAGGTTGTTTAGATTATTTCCTTACTTATAGGCCATTTTATTTTTCTTCTTGCATGGCGGCGACAACTTAGTTATAGAAAGCTCTGCAGCAGCTCCATCGCAATCCAGTAGACCTGATGATATCAAATAACATCACTTTATTATATCATTTATCCCATCTGTTTTGCCCACTTTTATATAATTATTGCATGATTTGGTACTTAATTGCCTTAAAGTTGATAAATACAGTAATTCAGGAGTGTTTTGTGAAGACAAGCTAAAAGGCGCATAATTTAGAGCTAAAACGAAGATACTTGAAGATTGCTGATTTCTCACCAATACGCCGTATCCAACTAAAAAGATGCGGCGTATCAACGCCAAGACTTCACAAGAAAACGCGTTTGACCAATTCCCAATATGGTGTATCCCTTCTGTTTACATACGCCGTATCCATGAAGATAACTATTGATGATACAGTAAATAAAGTAAATTAGGAAAGATATCACTAATTGATTGAGAACATAGCGCGCACTCCAAATAATCCAGCCCAATACGCCGTATCGACCTATCCGGATACGGCTTATGGCGTATCGAGTTTTTTTCAGACACTATAAATAAAAGACTCAAAAATGAGTTTTCAGTGTGCAATATCATATTCTTTATACCATACTCATTGAAGACGAATTTTAAAAGAGAAGATCAACCACCAAGGTCAAGCATTGATCATGAATCCATAGAAGACATCGTGTAATTTTTACTCTCTTAATCGTTCGATTTTCATTGTTTGATTCACGCTTGTATAATTACAATGGTATGTGGGCTAATACCCCGGGTATTACTATCTTATGAAAGTTCAATGTGGTTTGGTTTTAAAAATTCCGATTTTTCTTAATTTATCGTTGATTGTTTAATTATGTTTATCACCTCATACTTGTTTATGTGTTTGAATATGCGACATATCATTCAACTGGATCTAATGATACGTACCAAGTAATCTAGATACCGGGATAGCTCTCCATATCGTGTTTTATATTACTGGACCAATAGGATCACAAATAACGTTCTGTCTTTGTCTTTGAATTATGAGCTTAGTTGAACCGATAGGTGACCCGTTTATGTTTCAGCATTCACACTCTTAATTAACTGATAAATATTTGAATAGTGGACTACTAGTTATAAAACATCGTGAAACAATAAGTGGGTAAAGTCCCGTTAGGCTAGGGTTTTAAAACAGGATCCAACATCCACAGCTTTTGATTCCTTAAATTAAGATTCTAAGTAAACTAAAGGATTCTTTATGCGATGCGTTAATCTGACAGGATTAATCGAGTCCTAGTCCCATATATGAAGTCCCGCCTAAGTCTTAAAAGGATAGGCCCGCTTCGAGATTAGTAAATCATTGCACTAAAAACAAACAAACAACATTAACTGGATTTAATAATTAATGACTAATACAGTTTTCATCATTGGCTGTACCGGCTTTTCTATATTCTAATCTTCTTCTTTGAGTTTATTGTTATATTGAATTGAAATTTGTCACCACCAAACCTGTGCCAGCCTCTCAGGCTGAAACCCCCCATATGCATTAGAATGGGGGGGGGGGGGGGGGGGGGGGGGGGGGGGCAACATATATAGCATAGGTTTAACCAGTAAATAGACCTAGATATACTAATATAAAAATACTGATAGAATATAGGATATCAATGTTTCACTCTTATGTTTGAACTCTACCTTAACAAGCCGAAACTCCATCTTGACCGGGTACACTACCCGTTAAAGTGTTGTTTTAGGTTTATCGGCTAAACATAAATTTAAAACTTGATAATCAAATAATTGACCCTACACGACAGCACATCAAGACCACAAATGACTAAAGAGGTACCAGTATAGGAGAGATGGTAATTAGTCCTGCCCTCCGTGCAATACTTGATACAAAAGGCACAAAGGTTGGCGTAGCTTAGATTTTTGGTCCTTATGAAAGATGAGTATTTCAACTTAAGTTTTAAAAATAAAAATGTTTCTTTTTTCAGGGATCCTAAGATTTGATGGTGATGGTGTGATACACACCCTACATATTTGTGAAGTCATCTACACAATGAGTTTACATACTTTTTATGCTGCAACTTGCAATTTTGATATAGATCTATGTTCAACAATCCTATGCTGTGACAGGAGGATGATGCTAGTGCAAGACCGGTTTAAGCAATGAATGATCGATGGTTTAAGGTTTACAGACCAGAAGACAATGAAAAAACTTGGGGTTTCAACTATATGGATTTATATATCAGGAATAACACAATTCATTTCATTTCTGGTGCTTATGGATCTATATTGCCGATGATGTTAAAGTCAAGGTTAGCTATTTTCCTTCTTTCTGCACTGCTTTTGACTATGCAATATGTAAGTAAAAGCTTCTAAGTTCTTTTTTATCTTCAACATCATAGATTTGGTTCCAGTACAGTTTGGAGCAATAATGTTTTCAAAATATGCTGATGTTAGTTGTGTCAAAATGGGAGGGTTGTGTACACACTTTATAAAGCAATTGCAGAATCAAACCGAAAGTTTAAAGTGAGGATGAGACGTTACACGCATTCATTGTAACTATCATATTACCTCCATATGTAATCTAACTTGGTTTTAAAGTGTATAAAGAGGTTTATGGGCTTCTGCAAGGTAGAAGGTTATCAAGTGTTGTTTTAGCCTAATGTTAAGAATTTATTTTGGA
>BQNB010122657.1:0-20244 GCA_026074375.1 Tanacetum coccineum
AAACCAACCTTTCAAAATTAATCTTATGCCAATTAAACTTGGTAATTTCGACGTCATCATTGGTATGGATTGGTTATCTAAGTATCATGCCAAAATTCTCTGCGACAAGAAAGTCATCCACATTCCTATCAACGGTGAAACTTTGATCATTCAAGGTGACCAAAGCAAAACCCGACTAAATCTCATATCATGTATAAAAACCAAAAGGTATATGTCCAGGAGATCCATCTTTCTTCTTATCTTTTAGAATATGTATCGATTACCGGGACTTGAGTAAACTTACTATAAAGAATCATTACCTATTACCAATGATTTATTCAACCAAACTTCAAGGTTCGAGTATTCACTTGAAAATCAACTTAAGATCTGGTTATCATCAACTGAAAGTAAGGGATAAAGACAATCCCAAGATTACTTTCAGAACATGGACACTATAAATTTCAAGTAAATACCATTTGGTTTAACGAACGCGCCTACTATATTCATGGATCTCATGAATCATGTGTGTAAACCATACTTGGAAAAATTCGTAATAGTATTCATCAATGATATTCTTATCTACTCTCGTAACAAAGAAGATCACGCAGGTCATCGAAGAATCATTTTTGAATTACTCAGAAAGGAAGAACTGTATGCCAAATTCTCCAAGTGTGATTTCTAGATCAGTATCGTGCAATTTAGTATCTCATTATTCTTCTCATAATTTTGGAAAATCATACCACCAAGGAAACATCTTCTACTTAACACCGTTTTGATATCATAGGATGATTTATAATCATCTTATTGAAATGAATTAGGACGCTTCTTCATTTGAATAAGGAAATTATAAATCACCAAACTATAAATTTATAAATTCTCAGTTACAAGGATTGGGACGCCTCTGTTTGTAAATGAAAAATTATAAATGAGTGGGTTTAAGTATGACATTCGTACAAACAAGTTTCTTTCAATCCGTTTGTACAAATAATTCCTTTAATTATTACCTTCATACGATTAAGTCTCTAGTCGTCATCTGTTCATTTCCAAACCTGTATCCAACATGATTAGCAACTCTCTTACAATTCATAATCATTCCTTAACTCTGGCATTCAACTAAATCTCGGGACGAGATTTCTGTAAGGATGGGGGACTATAACAACCCGCAAATTTTCATCAATGTAAATATCCATCTATTAAGTTAGATGCAATGTACTATCTATCTATTATATATGAACCACCTTTTTCAGGGAAATTTTTCGCTTTATTACATTACTTGCATTACCAATATCTCAATATGCAACATAACTTGCATAACTAAAGTTAACGAGCTACGCAAACCTTCTATGACAATCACTATCTACTCATATTGTCAAGAAGCCTAAACATGTCAAGTCAATATCTTAATATCATTTTTTAAAAGTACATTACTCATATAATGTATCATTTGCAACATTACATCAAGACAGGCTTTAAACCATTATCGTTTACCTCTAAACCCTAATTCCATGAAAGGTTAATATCTAAAGTGAATGTACAAGTTACCAAAACATATGTACAAGTAATATAACATCTCATTTGAAATATAAAATCCCTCCATAATAAGGTACAAGTCCTTTAAAGCTCAATGTACAAATCATTAAGGCATTGATCTTCAATATAGCCGTTTTTACCTCGGTTTTCCTAAGAATCTTGCTACAATCTATCAAAAAAAAAAATCAAAAAAAAAAAAAAAAAAACGTACATGTTACAGAAAGTCATATACTTCATTTACAATCCATATTCATTCTCATTTCATGAAATTACAAGAAATCCAAGAAAATGTGTATGATGAATCGGCTAACTTAATTCAAAACACAAAAGCTGGTGGAAGTTCATCTTTCACGGCTGCTGCTGGTTAGCTTGTTTAGTTGTGTTATGTGTTCTAGTTGCAATTAGTTGTTTCTAGAGTTGTAAGAGTTTATGGCATGTCATAAGATCTAGTTTTAGGTGTTTATCAACCTGTTTAGCTTAAGGTTAATGTGGTACTTCAGCCACATTCCATTTGTACTTAACTTTTTTTGGTTTTAATATACTTTACCGGGGTAACCCTTTACCCAAAAAAGAACATTAATCCACGTTTATAACTCAAGTATGCTCAAAAACCAAGCCTAGAAATCCTATTCGAGCCCTAAATGACCCGCGACACTTGTTTTTGCATATTGACCCATTTTAAACTTTCCTTTGCACTTAAGAACCTCAATGACAAGCACCACTATTTCCCTAAGAAGCTTACCCAGCTGCTATGACTATCTCTTGGATAAAAATGAGGCCACACCTCTTCCTTGGTCCCTAAGTCTTGCCATGGCAAGTCACCACCTCAAACACCTTCCACATCAACCTAGCTACTACTATAGCCCTCCATACTCACCTCTAGACCTCCCAACATAGCCTCTACCATATCATGACACCTTGCACTCCTTCCTTAGCCTCCAAGATCATTTTCGAGTATAAATAGGGGGCGAAACCCTTCATTTCAACTCACACCCGCATCTTCTCTCTATAACCCATTATAGCAGCAAGTCTTTGCTCAATAAGTTCATAAGTGGTTCCAAGAACAATAATCAAGAGAAAGATTGAAGCCTTGAAGCCCTGGAGTTGTTATTCTAGGCGTGCGAAGCTAAAAGTCCCGATTTTGACCCATTTTCAAGCTATAAGCTCATACCCAGGTTCTAAAGGTTCCACTTCTGCTCGTATACCCTTATGATGTTCATATGATCATGCATAAACTCTTGTTAAAGTTTTATACCTCAATTCATGCTTATTTTCCATTTTGATCCAAAACTGTACACCCAAAAACATAATTTAATGTTTTTCTTGAATCTATGAGCTAATATGATAAAATGTTGTTATAATCTATCCTAACATGCTTAAATAATGTTATTATAACCACTTTATCAAGTCTTGAAGGAATTTGAATTAAAAACCTACGCGTTTTCATTATAAAACCCTAATTCGACCCGTTTTGATTTCTAGCTTAACGAATTGTTTATCTGAACTTTCGTTACATCAAATCTTCATATTTTAGCTTATATTAATAAGCTATAACCTGAAAATATCATTTAGAAACTTAAAATAAGCTTGCATGGCATTTTGGACTTGTTTTGCAAAAGTATTCCATGCAAGGGATATATATCGTAAGTTTTTTAAATTAATAACTAGAAGGACTGAATATGTCATTTTGTCAAAGTATAACTATAGGGGTCTATTTTGTCACTTTCTAAAGTGCAAGGTTTACTTTGTACATCTTTTAAACTAGAAGGACCAAACTCGTTTCCAGTTATCGAGCAAAACGCTTAAAACCAATTATATCGTATCACAATACTAGGGAGCTTCATATTAAGAGGTTTCATCTTGGTATTACGTTCTGACTGAGTTGTTGGGTTTACGATTTAAAGTGCCCTAGCTCCTCAAACGTTTACTAAATGACCTCTGAATTTTGATGGCTCGAACTGTGATACAATACTCGATAACAATTCAATCAAAGATGATATTCATTATAATGTAAAACATATTCAATCAAACTAAGACTTACTTTGTACATATTACACCAAGTGCGTGTGACGAAGCCGTTACTTTCATTCCATATACCTTTGCTATCACTCAGATTTCCCTATACTGTTAAGGTGAGTTCATAGCCTCGCATTTCAATATTTCAAATGTTTTATAAACAAAGCGAGGGGGTATACATGCTTAATAACCCAGAAATGCATTTATTTTGGTTATGCTATTTCCTGATTTATTATTGCCTAAGTAATATTTTGCCTTTAAGTCCCCAATATCATGAACCGTTAATTACTCTACGGAGTGAGCGCGAATATTGTGAATAGATCTATTTGGGTTGGACTCCCCGTTGGTGTACCCAGTTATACGGGTAACCAATTGCACACCATTAGAATATAACTGCGAGTGTTTTGGCAAAGGCACCCGTTGGGGATATAACGTATCAAATATATCCCAAGGCTTCGGATTCATGAGCTAATGGCAATAATATTGTTTTATAACGGGTGTATAACAACGTAACCCAATATCAAATTTGCATTCAAACTATTATAACTGAAAACCTATGAATATCACTCAACCTTTGTGTTGACTTTTTAGCATGTTTTATCTCAGGTAATTAAGCAACTTATGGCATGGGCTCGGAGTGGCACTGGATTTGAAGATGGCTAAATTGTTATCATTCAAACTAATTACATTTTCTTTAGATTATGGAACCTGTTTCCTATTAATGGCATTTTGTAAAACTCTGATTTAATGAATGATAACTACATTTTCCAAAACGTATCTTTTGAGTCGTTTTCTATGATTATGGCTGTTGTACTATGAAGTAATACCCCAGATTAGCTTCCGCTGCTATATGTAAAAATGGGGGTGTTACAAATTGAAGTTCGTTGCAAAGGGTGAAGGTAGTCAAGTGTCTGGTAAGGTAATTCCAAATGTAATGGTGAATGATGCGATCAAGGATTCTACAGCTTATCAGACTTATTATTCATATTCAACTGGTGTAGCAATTCCCAAGAAAGCCAGAAAGGGGACTGTTAGGAAAATATTGTAAACAGACTTAATACTGTTAGTATTAAAGTTAAGTCTGTTAGTTATAGTTAGTACTGATTCTGATTTAAACTGTCAGTATGATTGTCATTCTTGTAACTTGGAAGTTGTATCTACATTCTTTGTCATTAGGGCTTGGTGTAGTATCCACTTTCTTGTTTATGTTGTTTGAGGAAGTTCTGAGGTTATTTTTGGTAGGTTTGTAGATTTTCTTAAAGTACTTTGCAATGAGAGCCAAATTTTTTCTGCATGTCTTTATCCCTCTAAGCTTGTTCAAGATTACCGTCTTCTTTAAAAGCTGACTCAGATGGTGGTGTGATTGGTTTGGCTATCTCTTTGCCTTTATATCTTGTAGTTGCATGAGATCTGGTTGGAAGTAAAGCTTTTAATGTTGGTACATATGATTTATGAGACTTTAATGATTGATAATAAGTGTCTTGAAGTGTTTGAGCAGTAGTAACAAGTGTTAATGGGTTAGTATTCTTGGTTATTCTTTCAGCACGGAGTTCATTAACTTCCTTTTGGTATTGTTTCAGAATGTCAAAGAGTTGAAACTTCATCCAACTTGTGTTGTTGCTTGACAATTGTTACAAGTCTTGACCATTCTGGTTGAAGTTGTTGAAGAAGTTGAACATTGACTTGCATCGTAGCAACTGTCAAATTGTTTTTGATCATTTCATTCATCATCTTATAGAATCTTGTGTAGTAAGACTCAATTGTTTCTCCATCGTGAGAGGTGAATTGACTAAACTTCCAAAATAAGTTTGTCTTGACATCTTGAATATTGAGTGATTCACCTTGTTGTAGCCTTTCAATGGCTTTCCACATTTCTTGAGTTGTCTGACATACATCAACAGTTGAGTATATTTCATCTCCAATTCCAGTCAATATCAAATGAATCGCTTCCTTTTCTGATTCAAAATGAGCTATGTTCTCAGGAGTCATATTCATAACTATCTCAACTGTTGTTTGTTCAGGAACTGCTGGAGAATTCTCTATTGCAGGAACAGCTGGTGTTGTGACAATAGTTGGAGTGTAAGGACCTTTGAGAATGCATTTCCGTAAGGCATCGCCATTTGGTCTTGTATCAATGTATCGTAAGAACCATGATCGCCATTGTGCATATCGTCCTGTATTGGTGGACGATCCCTTAAAACCAGCTACCATTATGTTGTTATGCATTTGACTGTCAGTTGTGGAAGTTACAATTAGAGTTGTCATGATGAATGATTGAAGAATTATGAAATGAAAAATGATTGTAGGATCTTAAGTAGATTTGTTGTGATTGAAGTTATGGTAAAAAGAAAGCAATAAACGTTCACAGGATTTTACAAGTCTATGATTAAAACCAAGAAAAGAATTGTGTCTTTCGCGGGATTTTACAAAATCAATAGAAAACCGTGAATGTTAATTGATTTCGATTAAGGTTTGTTTGTTGTGAATAGAATGTCTTGAAAATTCAAAAACCTAAGCTGACATATTTCGCTTGAAATTGTGCATATTTCGCTTGCTTTGAAAATGACATATTTCGCTTCAAAACATTACACATTTCGCTTGAAAATTGAAGACTGCACATTTCGCTTTAATTGAAACATATTTCGCTTGAAATCAATCTTGCATGTTTCGCTTGAACTTAAATTGCATATTTCGCTTGAAATCAAAACTGCATATTTCGCTTAAAGTCAATCTTGCATATTTCGCTTGATGTTTAACATGTTTCGCTTGTTGTTTTACATATTCCGCTTGAACTCGTAACAAACATATTTCGCTTGAAATTTAAAAAATTGGCAGAGTTTCTTTCTTGAAAAATGTAATATTTCGCTTGAGGTTCACCTACATATTTCTCTTACACTAAACTTGCATATTCCGCTTAGGCTTGTCTTACATATTTCGCTCGGTGTCACTTTCGGGTGAGGACCACTTAAACTATCAAACAAAATGTCACTATCTTTTGAAGCTTAAAATGTGGATCTATGTCTTCCTTGTATTTGACCGGTTTGGGACCACAAATGGATAAGAAAATCTCAAATAAGCTTCCAACTTAAGCAAGCTAAATAAGCTCTAAATAAGCTCGACATAAGCTCGAAATAAGCACAAAAATTAGCAAAATAAAAAACGAAGCACTAGTTTAGTACCAATAGAAGATTTAGACCAAGTATTGCAAGATGTAAACAAGCAAAACAAATCAATAAACCCAAAAAAAAATTAAGCCGTGAGCTTATTTGCAAAAATAAGCCACGAAAATGAAAAATAAGCTTCAAGATAAGCTAGAAACACGAAGACCAAAGAGAGAATAAGCTCAACACACCAATAAGCTCGAAAAGTTTTTTTGAATCGTGAGCTTATATAGAGAAATAAGCCACGGAAATTTCCTTTTTGAGCTTATTGAACCACAAAACAACCACGATATACTCGAGGCTTTGATACCAAATGTCGGAATCTAAATAATCACTTCACTTCATATTGATGAATAAGAAAAGTAAGATTGGATGATGAGAAGAATTGTAAAGAGAGAAACTAGAGAGAGAAAGTGAGAGAGAAAAAGATGGAGGTTGATTTACTTGCACAAACACAAATGACACCAACAACCCTCTCTCCACACATGGAGAGGGGTTTATATACCCTAGATGGGCTGGCCTTAAAAGGCTTAGTGGGCCGAGGGTTTGAAATGGGTTGGGCTCGAGTTTACTTGGGCTTTCGTCCGATACGCGTGACCGGTTAGATTACATATAAGATTCCGTTTACCCGTCTAGCCTATTACAACGTATATTTAATTAATGATCGAGACCTAATATATTAAATGAACGAACTTCCTTGTTCGACTCAATATTTTGAGGCTAACAAGTTACTTTTGGATGCAGCACTACTTGAAGATGCTCAGCTAAAGAAAGCTCTTAGGAAAAGCATGCAAGACACTCACAAGCTTCAAGCTAGTGGCTCAAGTGAGGGATCTGATTTTGAATCAAATGTTCTTGATGAGTCAAAATCTAAACCTTCTGACACAAGTGAAGGAACTGGTGTAAAACCAGGGGTTCCTGATGTGTAAAAAGCAAACTCTTCTGATAGTGATAACGAGTCATGGGGAGATAGTGAAGATGAAAGTGATAATATCAATGATAATGACAATGATGATGACAATGCTAACGATGATGATAGTAAAAATGAAGATGATAATGAGAAGAACATGATGAAGACTATGAATATGATGATGATAATGAAAATGTGTTTGAAGAAGAGGATGATGATCTGTATAAGGATGTGGACGTGAGATCGTTAGGTGCAAAGCATGAAAAAGAAAGGAAAGGTGATGAAGAGATGACTGATGTTGATCAGAACGTTTCTCAAGAGAAGTTATATGAGCAAGTCGTAGAAGATGCACATGTGACACTCAATTCTTCATAGAAAACTGAAAGTTCAAAACAAAGCTCTTCCGTTTCATCCGACTTCACTAATAAATTTCACATATTATATAATGTTCCACCAGTGGTCGATGAAGTTGCTTCTATGATGAATGTCAAGAATCGTCAGGTTGAATCAAGCACTCAAGCACCATCTCTTTTCAATGTGCCTAAGACGGCTATCCCAGAAACTTCTACTGCACATACTATAACCGTTCATCCAATTATATCAATGATCACTCCTCTTCCACAATTGACGACAGCATCTCTTGCAGCAACAACCGTTCCAACTACAACCTCAATTCCTACACTTCCTAATTTTTCTTCCCTGTTTAGATTCGATCAAAGAGTTTCTACATTAGAAAAGGAGATGTCTCAATTTAAACAAGCTGACCTTTCTGCACAACTGCTTAAATCTCTCAAATATCAAATTCCAACAATAGTGGATGACCTTTTGAGTACAAGAATTGGATATGTTACTCGAACAGCTCTGCAATCATACACTAAGGAATTTGAAAAGAAAGCTCAATAAGAGAGGAAGTTATAGATAGATGTTGTTGAGAAATCAATAAAAGACATTATAAAGGATGAAGTCAAAAGTCAACTGCCTCAGATCCTACCTAAGGAAGTATCAGACTTTGCCACTCCTATGATCCAGAGTACTATCAATGAATCACTTGAGAATGCCATCTTGGCTAAATCTTCTTCTCAACCTAAGTCTACATATGAGGCAGCAGCGTCACTTATAGAGTTTGAATTAAAGAAGATTCTTCTTGATAAGATAGAGAAAAGTAAATCGTATCAAGCTGCTCCAGAACACAGAGAACTCTACGATGTACTGGTCAAATCTTACAATCCTTACAAAGATCTCTTCTCGTCATATGGAAATGTATATTCCTTAAAAAGAGACCATGAAGATGAAGACAAAGACGAAGACCCTCCAACTGAATGAAACCAACGGTTGAAGAAATGGAAGATGAACAAGGACGCTGAACCACCAAAAGGCTCTAAATCAAAAGAATCTAAGACAAGCTCATCCACAGGCACCAAGTCTCAACCGAAATCATCTGGCAAGTCTGTGCAAGCAGTGGAACCAGTGTTTGAGACTGCAGACACCGAAATGCCACAAGATCAACGAGGTGACACTAACGATCAATCCAACATCAGGGCAACTCCAATGGATGACAGGTTCCAGAAACCTAAGAGACCTCTAACTCCTAAACCTAATTGGAATGCTACAAAATCTACTTATTCTAGACCGCCTCAAAAATGGATAAGCATAATTGCTTAAGCAGAGAAGCCTCCTCTCATGTTCGACAAGCTGATGAGCACTCCTATTGACTTCTCAGCATATGTCATGCACAATCTAAAGATTGATAATCTGACACAAGAGATTCTGGTAGGACCTGCTTTCAACTTCTTAAAGGCACTTGCAAAAGCTTCGTGGAACTTGAATATCACTTTGAAGAGTGTTATAAAGCGGTAACTGATCAACTTGATTGGAACAACCCTGAAGTCCATGAATATCCGTTTGACCTTTACAAGCCACTGCCGTTAATTGAAGCTCAAGGTCGTCAAGTAATTCCTGCTGACTACTTCTTCAACAACGACCTTGAATATCTGAAAGGTAGAAGTTCTAGCAGGAAGTACACAACTTCTACAACAAAAAACAAGGCTGTTAAATATGATAATATTGAAGGCATCGAAGAAATGGTTCTGATGTTATGGAATCCAGTAAAGATAGCTTATGACAAATTTGCTATGTAAGTTATCTCACACTGGGGTCCTAAACGACAAAAGTTCAATAGCTACGCAAGCAACAGGGAGTCCAAGCATGATGTGTTCTCCAGGAAAAGAATCATTGCAGTAACCCCATGTTAAAATAATGAAGTGGTATAATTATGGTTATTTTGAGGAGATTATCGTTCGAAGAGAAGATCAAAAGTTATACAAGTTCAAGGAAGGAGACTTCCCAATACTTAATCTGCGTGATATTGAAGATTTGCTGCTTCTCTTGGTCCAAAAGAAACTCTCTAATTTAGAGAAAGATGTCATCTTCGACCTGAATGTAGCATTGCGAATGTTTACCAGATGCATTGTTATTCTTAAGCGGGTGGAAGACCTTCAACTAGGAGTCGAGAGCTACCAGAAGAAACTTAATATCACCAAGCCTGAGACTTTTAGATTTGACATCTCCAAACTGACACCATACACAGCATACAAAAACCCTCAAGGTATCATCTATCAAGATAAGCTTAAGAGAAACAGGTTGATGCGCTCAGATGAACTCTACAAGTTCTGTGATGGCACACTCACATCTGTTCGACGGGTTCTTTGTGATATTGCTTCTAGCCTGAGTATGGATTACTTACCAAAGAGAAGATGGAGTAACTTGGATAGAAAAAGGTCCCGCATCATGATCAAGGCGATCGATCAATAGCTGTTTAAGAGGAGATTGATGAGGAATTTGGAGAAGTTCCTTAGAGGGAGAGAATACGGAAATGACTTTAGGCTGCTCGAACGGACAATATGACTTTGTCATATTGTGTCCTTCTCTATATCAGGTCAATTTCTCGTATACTACAAATTTATGAATATGTACATATGTAGTGTAAGACTAGAATTAGGCATACATATATAGTATTTGAGTGTGAATTTTCAAGAATTTCTTAGTAATTTCAAAATATTTCAAATTAATGCACTCGAATACCATATTATTCTTAATTTATATGAGGGGGAGCATTAAAATGTTCCAATAATCGGCTTGTTAATAATTGGACATTTTTTCCCTGAAACCATGAATATTTGAATCAATTGATATCAAAAATATTAAGAGATTTGATATTTTTGATAAGGGGAGAAAATGTGATTAAAATATATGATTAAAAATGTGAATTTAAGGTCTCAAGTGCAAGATTCTCCCCTCATGTGCTAAACATTTTCGTTTATCGATGCACATGTTAAGGGGGAGCATAACAAATGGTTTTACGATTGTGAAAGATACCAAAAGACCGACCATGTATTTAATTATTTGGAGTTATAAGGTGGTATGGTATAGGTATTCGTTCTCACAATCCAGCCAGAACCAGAGGGATTTACCCAGGGATATTCCACTAGTTAGTGTAGAAGTCCATATGTATGATATAAAAAAAGGAGTAAAAGTAAGAATAAGGGAAAAGTACCGACTGAGATGGAGCTAGTAATCGAACAAACCCAACAAGGTACTAGTTATGAAGTCTCGGTAAGCACCGAAGGGGTTGAAGAATTAAAAAGAAAAGTTAAGATAAAGGGTGAAAACACAAAGACCACAAGACTTCCTTACAGTCGTTGGCAAGAAACCGACGGGGTCAACTACATCTGCTGGTCAGAAGATACAATAATGATGTTGAATTTGAAGACTGACATCATTGGACCCTGTTGATGCAATGCACAAACCTCCCTAGCCACTCAGAAATCTCTGTCAAATATATTTATTGTTTCATTTCTTTACTAGATTACACCGGCATTTCTATCAACTTTCTAACTCCTAGTTAGTTGGTATTGAAAAGGTGGTAGTCTGCTCCAGCCTCCGATCACTAAAACCAAAGTGCACTTTGAGTCTATAGACAGGAAAAGATATCACAGGCTAATCTCATAGGACATGGTCTAAAATATGCTTGCAATTCACACAATGTGAAAAACTAGAATTATATGTCATGTGTCTCTACGGCATCTTCCTTTGGTTTTTGCTAGAACATCATAGTGACTCTTAACTTATCACAGTGAAGATGGAAATCCTGCTTGAGCCAACATCAAACAAGCTCTTGGTAGGTGACTTGTGAGATCCTGCACGGATCAAACTTGTGATACTTGATATCGATTGGTCCACCTTATGAATTAACGTATGAATTTTAAAAAGGATAAAACTATTGGTGTGTCATAAAAACCGTTTGCATCTTGACACACCGATTGATTTTGTTTATCATATTTTCACATCTTATGTCCATGGGAAGCCTCACTAGGTATTGGAGCTGATAGGAAATCTAAACACGTAATTGACAGCTTAATCGAGAAGATAGTAATGATACGGTTACACTCTCTTACCGTGTTGTCTGCTTTGAGAGCTTCGGTAATAATAGAACGGCTAGTACAGCTGCGAAACCAATGTCAAGGAGAGTCTTCAGAATGTTCTACCTGATCAGACAGGCAGTAGTATTTAGACTGATCAACGGGGGGGGAAACCGTGGTTATTGCAAACCGTTTTGTTAACATAATATTTAATACTTTTTCATATCAAATTCCCGCATTTCTGATTTGCTTTAGCATGTTTTGTTATCTTAATTCGCTTAATATTTTGTATTTTAGGTAAATTGGGGAGAATGGAATGGAAAAAGATGCGGAAAAAAAAACGGCTTTTTATATCCTCAAAATCGCATTATTCATCGTGTTACGGCGTTTCGTAATTGACACATTTGGTTACGCGTAGAACACGATGAGCTGACGAAGGGATTAACGGCGTTAACTCTTGGGTTGCGCCGTTGTATCAGTTAATTTTTCACGAAGATTGGATACTTTATAAGAGTCAATTATTTATTTTGTAAATTGAAGATTGTCAGGTGCTGACGACGGCTTTTCGGACGGTAGCGTCATACGTCATTAATTACGCCGGTAATATTTTATTCTATTGAAATTATTTGGTTGCTTGACTAAGGGTGATGGTGCAACATATGATTTAATTTACGCCGTAACGCCACAAATATCTCTTAAATGTAGCAAAAAGCCGCTCAGGAGTGTTACGGCGTAGACGCGATATCTGTATTTAGTTACGCCTGTAAGGTAAAATTATCAAGGACTAATCTTGTGCGAATAAGTTATCTAAAGTTTCCATTTATCCTCACCCAAAGCATCAGGGGCCGAAGTCGTGGCGAATTGGAAATTTACAACAAGTAGTATAGATAGAATACAGTAATGAATTCATTCAATCTCTTTCTATTCGGTGGTTTTGCCGACACAGTAAGTGAAAGAAGAAGGAAAAGAATAGTACGCTAGCTACGATGAAGGGAAAAATCTTCGGGGTTTTGCACATGGCGTTCGACTAGTAGATCGATAACTCTCAATTTGCACAACTCTGTATTCGTACTTCTACATATTATGGTCAATTTTAATTAATTATTTATTTTGATTTACTTTGATCTAGCAATTTAATTTGTTGATGTTCTTGCTTTATCGTTATGATTTATCGTTTGCGTATTCGGCAGATTTATTATTTATTATCCATTACTCGGTTAATATGTCATGAATCCGTTGTTTTATAGCATTTATTTATTAACTTTTAGTATTGGTGCATTTATTGGATTCTTTATTAATTTATATAGTGCACTTAGAAATGCTTGAATTCCCTACTAGGTTTTGATATAAGGTTGAGCGTGCACTAAAAGTGTGTATTATGTGTATCCCAAACCTTGTGCGCACGATTGATTGCAAAGTGACCTATACTCGTAATTGTTCGACCTTGACTTATGAGGCGAGCCCTTAGTATTACTTCCTGGTTAGGAGTACGAGCTAACAAGGAAACCACCTGTTAGAATAAGCGTATCTTATAAATTAAAATAAATCTTAATAACTGTATACTGAGAATAGATTAATTCTCCCTGCGAGTTCATTCCACTCAGTAGACATAGGTTAGGTTTCAACAATCAAATTGGACCTAATGATTCTAGTCCCCGTCTAAGATTATTATAAGACATTACACTAGAGATCATAGTAATTAATTGCGTTTTTCCTTTCTAGTTGTTCATCACTATACCAATTCCCTTTTCGACAAACTAGTCTTACCACCAAAACAGCTAGACAATAATCTAAAATATTCAAACAAGCTTTCTTTCTTGTTTTCTTAGGTAGATTAATAAAATCAATTAGACAATTAGAGACACAAATCGTTCTTTGGGTCGACACCCGTACTTCCCAATCACTACATTATACATGATAGGGTACACTGCTCTTTAGTGCATAGGAATAGTTGAGGTAGTTAGGGTTTAATAAATGTAAAACCTGACGTAGTTTTATTTAAAAGAAATTACGCATCAGTATTCGACGAAGTGATAAAGCCACTATGTTGTGTCGGGAATGGTTTTGTTCTTTTTTGATTGTTGATTGATATGCGGTGTGTTTGTTTGTGATTGTTGGTGTGCTTGAACCTTCTGTTCTTCTCTCTCACGTTTTCTAAATGTTTGCATGTGTGTTAGTTACGGCGTAACTTGTAAGGTTCCTGGTCGTGAGACTTGTTCAATTACGGTCGTAAAACATATTCATTTGGTTATGGCGTAACGTTGTTGTCAAAAAATATTTTTTTTTTCTAGACTTTGGTTATGGCGGTAACTTGGTATGTGCTTGTTGCGACATACACTCTGAAACTAGGTCTGAAACACCAAAAAAATAGTTTGGCAATGCTTAGAACCATTAAAATATTTTTCTAATACGTGCGCATGTGTTTTAATATTAAGCCGCAGTCTCTCCTTAATATTGTATCATGTGGTGTTTTATAGAATGTCAAGTATTTGCCAAAAATTTATGCTGTCCTGTTGCATTATGTACTTTTGATGCTCGACGTTTTGTTATGTTGTGAAGGATAAGCAATTATGAAAATGTTGAGGAGACATGAAGATTGGGCATGTGTAGAGATGTCCAAGTAGCTTGTGATGGAGGCTAGAGTCGAACTTAACGACTCTTTAAATAAACAAAAGTCCTATCGTTTTAATTGTTTTCTGCATTTAATTGGTTTTGTGTATTTCTTACTTAGTTTTTGCTTAGGATCGAAAAGCATGGGCGGGAGGATTTAACAGTTCACAGTTCTTCCTCGTAATTATGTGGTAAGATTGTTGCCAATGGCAGCAATTATAGCGTAACAATCTTAGTTACGCCGTAATCATTAAAGTTACGGCGTAATCCTTCCCATGGTTACGACGTAACTGAACTTAATAAAAAAAGTTAAATGGTCATCCACATGATTACGGCGTAATCAAATCCTTGGTTACGCCGTAATCCCTTCCTGCAAATCAATAAATTGTTTGAAATTTTACAAAACCGTGTACGTACTATTGGTAATTGAATATCATTTGTAGGTATGGGACTTGGAAAACCCTCTCGAAGTAACTCTTACTCGTCCACTTGGGCCACCAAGTGGTTTAAAAGGCTTGTTGCATACGCTAAATGCAACCGTGATTCCTACAAAAGTAAGTTAGGTTTATTTTGTAAAGTTTTGTATATTTTGTGCTATTGTGCTTTTATTCAGGTTTATGCTTTTGGTATTAGTCTTTCTTGTAGTTATTTGGGTAATGCACAGGATGAGGTGCGAGGATATTAATCGAACTTCAAGGAAGTATCCTGAACCGTCCTAGTTGAACATTATACTGATTAATATTGCTTGTGATGGTGGATGTTGCTCGAAGAAGTAGACTTGGAGCATGGTTTTGAGCATGCTGTCTCTTCATTATGCCAAGCTAATCCAGGGGAGTAATCCGTTCCATTTCTAACCCTTCCTATTTAAATTTTATATGCTTATGTTTGACTCAAGTGGGGGAAGGGATTAGAAATAAACACCCATTTGATTATACTTGCCTTTATTTTTCTAGTTTATTTTTGAAAAATGTTTCATTACTAAAATTTGACATTGTTTTTAAGTGTTACTTGATGATAGTTAGATACTATATTTGGAGCTCTCACACTTCCTTAGGAAATTCCAATGAATTCCTTGTGAGGATAAATCCTTTGATTGTTTTCCCTTTAACATAAATGCATTAAAAATGAGTGTGCCGTGGCTGTAGTAGACTTTTAGAACCAGGGCTAGGTATATCTTTTTTCCAAGGGAAACACACATAATGAGCATTGCACCTAGAGGTAATCGTGTGTAGCTGTGATTAAAAATGGCATTTTAGGAGTAACCCAAATAGCCCTTCCTTGTGTATGTTTGTGCAGATTGACTTTTCGACACTGATTAGATAAACCCCCCTTTAGAACCCCTTGTTGCACTTCTCTTAGTGCAAGATTACCCCTAGGTATAACATGTTGGAGCCTTTCCTTTCATTTTATAACCACAATATATGTTGTTTCGTTAACCTATCGCTTCAGCCCTACTTTGTAGTTTTTACTTTTGTCATGATGCGGAGTTGCTGGTTAATTTTGGTTTGAGATGGTAGGAGTTGCGTAAGATAGAGGGTATTTGATGAAAAGACGGGTTTTGAAGACAGTGATCTCAAGTAGGGGGACGCTCATATGTTATATATTTATATATATATATATAATTTATCATATATATGTGTGTGTGCTTTTGTCGTGTGTGTGTGGTGCGATGTTTCTGTGTGTGTTGTGTGTAGTGCTGTGTGTGTGTGTTTGTATTTGTGATTTATATGTATCCTTGTCTTGATCATAAAAAAAATAAATAATAAAGAGCAGTGCAAGTGAAGTGTTTATTTGTCAGATATATGTCGTATAGTGATAGGTATTTCCGTCTTTCCAGCTGGACGATGATTACGTCTTTAGTAGTGGGAGAAAGATTCTTTTTTTAAACCATGACATTATTCCTCTCTTTTAGAAGTCTGTCATGTAAACAATGAGGTCTCTACTTGTACATCTCATGTGGTGGGCGCGAGGGAGATAGAAATAAGGTATCTTTGTGGTGAAATTATGTGCTTTTAGAGGCCAAAATTTTAAAAATGTTTAGCACATAATTTTGTGTTCATTGCTTGATGCAAGGTCGAGTTAATGCGACCTCCTCTTTTGCTAAGTCATTGGAGATTATGAGGCCACATACAGTATATTTCATACACATTAACTGTGTATTATAAAGACCCTTTGACTCTTGAACCTCGTTTTTAACTTATGGGATTTGAAGGCTGACCACCTGAGGAGTGGGGAGATTGGAGGAACTTAGGAAAACTATTTGTGCTCTGTATTTTTATTTAACACAAATTAAATATGACTCCCATGTTTGTTATTTACCCTATAGTCATTCTCATCCTATAAAAAAAAAAACAAAGAACCGGGGTTTTTGCTTCGAATCGAGGGATTGTGAGCAATCATACATGTCTCATCCGTCATTACGGATGTGTATGTGTGGTTTTATCGCCCTTGTTGGTGTAACGCTTTTGGTGTAGATTGCATTTAGAGAATGATTCACCCCGTAAGCCTTTGTGTTGTGTAAACCCATTTGCCTTTTTGAATAGTTGCATCTAGACTCTAGTGGTGAAGCTTAGTATCCTGGCCAAGCTTATGATAAAATACTCGCCATGACTGAGCAGTTGAGTGATTACCAAAAATGAAACACATAGATTAGTGAGAGTATGAGTGTGATTCGTTTTTCCTTTTTCGAGGTGCTCGGTTTGGAATTTTCTAGCATAGGTAATTTTTAACTTCATATCTTCCTGGATAACTAGGGAGATATCTTTTTAAGAATTATTTATACTTGAGGGCAAGTAGAAGTCAAGTGGGGGGATATTTGATAACATCAAATATTTAATACTTTTTCATATCAAATTCTCGCGTTTATTGCATTGCTTTATATCGTTTTGGTACTTAATTCGTTAATATTTTGAATTTTAGGTAATTTGGGCAATGGAACAGAAAAGATGCGGAAAAACGGCTTTTTATATCAAAATACGCATTATTCATGTGTTACGGCGTAATTGACACATTGGTTACGCCGTAACGATGCTGATGAAGGGATTACGTAAACGTCTTTGGGTTGCGCCGTAATCAGTTATTTATCACGAAGATTTGGATACTTTGAAGACAATCATTTATTTAAAATAAAGATTCGGTGCTGACGAGGCTTTACGGTGTAACGTCATATATAGTTACTCCGTAATCTTTTATTAAGGAAATTATTTGGTTGCTGACTAAGGGTTACGGCGCAAGATATGATTTAATTATGCCGTAACCTAAATATCTCTTAAAGAAGGAAAGCCGCGTCAGGAGTGTTACAGCATAACCGTGTATTTAGTTACGCCGTAAAATATTAGGGACTAATATTGTGCGAAAGTTATCTAAAGTTTCATTATCCACCCCAAACTTCAGGGGCCAAAGTCGTGCAAATGGCAAATTTAAAACTTGTTATATAATAGGATACGAGTGAATTCATTATTTCATCCTATTCAGAGATTGGTTTTGCCCGCACAGTTACTAGAAGAAGATGGAAAAGAAGCAGTAGGCAGCAACATAGTGTGATAGGCTCAAGAAACACGACTATGGCGTTATTCGACTAAGGTGGATCAATAGCCACTCTCAGAATTGGCCAAACTTGTATTCGTAGACTTTAAAACACGCTTTTTATAGTCACAATCTTAATTTTCATTATTATTTTGATTTTATTTTTATCTAGCAATTTAATTGGTTGATGTTATGATTTAGCTGTTAGATGTATCGCGTGTGGTATTCGGCATTTAATTATTATATTATCCATTCGGTTTAATATGTCATGATCTATTGTTATAATTGGTTTCTTTATTTGTTAATAGTGCACTTAGAAAATGTTGAAATTCGCCTACGTAGGTGTTTGATTTAAGTTGAGCGGGCACTAAAAGTGTGTTATTATGTGGAGTGTAAATCCCAACCTTTGTGCGCAGACGATTGATTGCAAAGTGACTTTCCTACCGAACCTTATCCTATACTCGTAATGTTTTCGACCTTGACTTATGAGGCGATGAGCCCTTAGTATTACGTTCTCTGGTTTGGAGTACGAGCTAACTAGGTGAGAGGGAAACGAACCTGTTAAGAATAAGCGGTATCTTATAAATTAGAAAATAAATTTTAATACACTGTATAATGAGAATAGATTAATTCTCCCCTGGAGGTGAGTTCATTCACTCCAGTAGACATAGGTTAGTGATTTCCAAACATAATCATAAATTGGACCTAATGATTCTAGTGCTCTCCGTCGAAAGATTATTATAAGACCTTACACTTGAGATCATAGTAATTATTGCGTTTTTCCTTTCTATGGTTGTTCATCCTATACCATTCCCTTTTTAGACAAACTAGTCTTACCACCAAAACAGCCTAGAGATCAATAAGAGTCTAAAAATTATTCAAAAACAAGTTCTCTTTCTTGTTTTCTTAGGTAGATTAATAAAATCAATTAGACAATTAGAGACACAAATCGTTCTTTGGGTCGACACCCGTACTTCCCAATCACTACATTATACATGATAGGGTACACTGCTCTTTAGTGCATAGGAATAGTTGAGGTAGTTAGGGTTTAATAATGTAAATACTCTGTCGTAGTATTTATTAAAAGAAATTTCGCATCAGTTATTCGACGAGAAGATGATAAAGCCACGTTTCGTGCATACAGTTTTGATTACACACTAACCCTTTCATGCAAGTACATCCTGTTGGTCCGCAACTACGGGATTCGCGACAACTAAAGATTCATAGCCCACTATGCTTTTACTTCGATCGACCTACAGAAAGGCAAAAGACTCAAGGGTTTTGTACTTCTATCATAATAAGGCAAGAATAGTTGCTCAGGGATTCAGACAAGAGGAGAGTATCAATTTCGAGGAATCATTTGCACCGGTTGCAAAAATAGAGGCCATCCGTATCTTCGTAGCAAATGAAACCAACAAGAATATGACGATTTTCAAAATGGACGTCAAAACGGGATTCTTAAATGGCGAGCTTAAAGAAGAGGTCTACGTTTCTCAACCAGAAGGATTTGTTGATCAGGACAACCGATCGCATGTGTACAAGCTTAAAAAGGCTCTCTGCGGTCTCAAACAAGCACCACGTGCATGGTACGACATGCTTTCAATCTTCCTCATTTCACAACATTTCTCTAAAGGTGCAGTGGATCCAACACTCTTCACACGAAAATCAGGAAATGACTTATTACTGGTATAAATTTATGTTGACGATATAATATTTGCATCTACTAATACTGCTATGTGTAATGAGTTTGCTAATCTGATGACCACTAAGTTCAAGATGTCGATGATGGGACAGATGTCATTCCTTTTAGGATTAAAAATCTCTCAAAATCCCAAAGGCATCTTTTAAAACCAATCAAAATATGCTTCTAAAATTATTAAAAAATATGGTTCGCTAACTAGTGATTTTGTAGACACACCTATGGTAGAAAAGAGTAATTTGGATGAAGATCTACAGGGGAAACCATTTGATGCTACACTTTACCATGACATGATTGGATCCCTCATGTATCTGACATCCAGTAAACCCGACCTTATTTATGCAGTCTGTTTATGTGCACGGTATCAGGCAAAGCCTACCGAAAAGCACTTAAATG
>BQNB010122658.1:3714-20244 GCA_026074375.1 Tanacetum coccineum
ATGAAGTTGTGAATTATCAATGCTATTCTAAAGAGTGCTTTCTTATATTTGTGTGAGTGAATTGGCTATAATTCATGGTCACTCTTGTTAGATGTTCAAAGTACAATAAATCACATAACGAGATTTGAATAAAAGACACGCTTTAATGGTTGTCTTTATTTTCCTCATGATCTACCGATGGTATAAGTAGGACATGTGTTGTCTTGATCGGTGTTTGTTTGGAAAATGAACTGTCTATTGTATAGTTGTATTTCTGTATGAAATAAGGACATCTAAACTCTACAATGACATAAAGTGCAGTGATTACGCCGTAACATAAGTGTATGGTTACGCCGTAATCATGCTGGGTGAGTGGCAAAAATCATTTGGGAATTGGTTACGCCGTAACCAATGAGTGGGTTTACGCCGTAAACATTTGATTTACGCTATAACCAGGAAAATGATTACAAGATTACGCCGTAACATGAAGTCAGTAACAACGACTTGTTGGATTCCTTTGATAAATTTAGAATTTATAAAATAGAAGTTGAATTGCAACAACGTGACTTGAATAAAGACCTTATGCGCGGATAGAGGTGGTGAATATTATGATCCTGTATTTTTCCAATCTGTAGGAATCATTCATGAAACTACAGCTCCTTACACACCATAACAAAATGGTGTGGCTGAAAGAAAAATAGAGCTCTTAAGAAAATGGTTAATTCCATGTTATCTTACTCGAGTTTGAGTGAGGGGTTCTGGGGAGAAGCCATGTTAACGGCTTGCTATTTATTAAATAAGGTTCCGAATAAAAGGAACAGACTACCCCATATGAGCTTTGGTATAATAAATGACCTAACTTGTCATTTTTGCGAGTTTGGGGTTGTAGGGCCGTAGTAAGGCTTCCTGATCCGAAAAGGAAAACTTTAGGTGAAAAGGGTATTGATTGCATTTTTGTTGGATATGCTGAGCATTCCAAGGAATATAGGTTCTATGTTATTGAACCTAATGACTCTGTTTCTATAAACTCAACTATAGAATCAAGAGATGCAATATTTGATGAGAATCGTTTCTCTTCAATACCTAAACCAAAGGATATTATACCAAATGTGCAAGAATCTCAATTGGATTATCACACTGATGATGTGCCAAGTAAGATTCCTGAACCTAGAAAAGGTAAAAGAGTTTCGAAAGCTAAATCATATGGTTCTAATTTTCAACTATATTTAGTTGAGGGATCGAGAGATCAAGTTGGATCGCAATACTCTTACCGCTTTAGCATAGAGGAGGATCCTAGAACCTATAATGAAGCTATGCAATCTCGTGATGCTGCTTTCTGGAAAGAAGCAATTAATGATGAGATTGGTTCTATTATGGAAAATAATAATTGGGTCTTATCTGATTTACCCCCAGGTTGCAAACCTCTAGGTTGCAAATGGATCTTCAAAAGGAAGATGAAAGTCGATGGAACAATTGACAAGTTTAAAGCTCGGTTGGTAATCCAAGGCTTTAGACAAAAGGAAGGAATCGATTATTTCGATACCTATGCACCAGTTGCTCGTATCATACCAGTTGCTCGCTATCCTTACTATTAGCATTGTTGTTAGCTTTAGCTGCTATTACAATATTAGTGAGTCCATCAATGGATGTCAAAACAGCATTTAAATGGTCGATTTGATGAAGAGGTCTAAATGAAGCAACCGGAAGGATTTGTTATGCCGGGTAATGAGCATAAGGCGTGTAAGCTAGTTAAGTCATTGTATGGGCTGAAACAAGCACCTAAACAGTGGCATCAAAAGTTTGATGAGGTTGTACTGTCTAGTGGTTTTCTTTTTAAACTGATACCGACAAGTGTGAATTATAGGCAAATTTATAGCTCCGGTGAAGGTGTTATATTTGTCATATGTAATGACATGTTGATTTTTGGCACTGACCAAAATCAAGTTGATAAAACTAAGAAGTTTTTGTCATCAAAATTCTCAATGAAAGATATAGGAGAAGCGGACGTTATTCTTGGTATAAAGATTAAACGTGAGAATAAGGGGATTGTCATTACACAATCTCACTACACAGGGAAACCTGTAGATCATCTTGAATACTCAAGAGCTATTGGTTGTTTGATGTATGCTATGACAAGTACTAGACCTGATATTGCTTATGTTGTTGGTAGATTGAGAAGGTTTACTAGTAATCTTAGTAGACAGCATTGGAAAGCAATAACAAGGGTGTTTAAGTACTTGAGAGGTACTAAGGATTATGGTTTATCATATGGGATATCCTTCGATGTTAGAAGTTATTCAGATGCTAGTTGGATAAATCATGTTGAGGATTCATCTTCTACGAGTAGATGGGTGTTCTTGCTTGGGGGAGGTGCCATTTCATGGGCTTCTAATAAGAAAACATGCATCACTGGTTCTACTATGGAATCTGAGTTTATGGCATTGACTGCTACTGGTAAAGAAGCAGAATGGCTAAGAAACTTAATCTATGAGATTCCAATATGGCCTAAATAATAGTACCAATATTTATCCGATGAGATAGTGTTCCCACGATGGCTAAGGCATATAGTCAGGTATTTACTGGAAGTCTAGACACTTAGGTGTTAGACATAGTATGATTAGGAAGTTAATCATGAAAAGGTGATCTCTATTGAGATTGTAAAGTTGCAACGTAATTTAGCTAACCACTTGATTAAGGGTTGAGCTAGGGACTTAATGACTAAGTCAATTTTAGGGATGGGATTAAAGTCCATATAAATCTACTACCTATGAGATACCCAATTCCCTTCTAATACGACGTTAGAAGCTGAATTCAATGTGGAAAGCTCATAGCTAGAGACTGGAACACATGTATTCATCCCAAGTATGTGTTCAGACCTGCAAGTGATGTTAGGTTGAAGTTTACCTTCTTAATGGTTCTTTTGAAAAAGTGCTGGCAGGGCATGACTAAAAAGGACCACCTATGTGAACATGAAGTTTAGCCGCTTCAAGAAGCTTGGACTTAGCTTTCTATATGTTCATCAATGGATTAGGACACATGGCTTGTAAAGTGTCAAGTAAATGAACTTTAGAGTGTTGTAGAAACGAATGTGTATAGTATCTTCAGGTATTCAAATGGATTGACGGGTTTAATCGTTACGACACCCCGATTTTTGAATATTTGGAATGTGTATTATACTAAGATGAAAATTCAATCGCAAGACATTTTCATTTATGCATTTGTTTGTTTCGTTGTGTTTGTTTTAACATGTTTTACATATATCTTTATATATGTTTTAGTAAATCAAAGATTACACTAAAATGGGGGGATTTGTTGGTGATTTTAGTGTCATCAACGGCCATTTAGGTAATGGTGATTTACTAGAGACCAATGAGGTTTCACGTTCGACTCGTTAACAAGTTAGGAGAGTGTGGAGCGCACGCTTGTTGAGCAATGTGAAAACTATAAATGCAGGATTGAGTTTACGCCGTAATAGGTATGCCTGGTTACGCCGTAAACTCATTGGGTGATATAAGAAGATTACCTGGTGCCTGATTACGCTGTAATCTGTTTGATGGGTTTACATCGTAATGGCCTCCTGTGCTAGTGTAACCTTTGATTACGCCGTAACAAGGAATAAGGCCCAGATATTGTTTTATGGGATTACGCCGTAACCAAGGTTGGTTACGCCGTAAACCCTGTCTGTTGTTAAAGTAGATTTGGTTTTAACCGAATATAACCACCCTTAACTGTTGGTTTTCTGTATGATAAATACAGAAACATTGTTTCTCATTTGGAACACAGAAAACACACGAAAAACTCATATGATTACTCTCTTGTTCTTGATTTGTGCTTCTTATGCCTAGAACACAGATTGTTATTCTTCTAGTCTTATTCCGATAGAGATTTCGTGCAACCCAGACATTTGATAGGGTCGAAATACTTTATACGGAAAAAGGAATTCTTACACGATTCTAGAAGATATCCAGGATTATCACATCATCGTACACACCCCAAATCTCTAACAGGTAATAGAGTAGGAAGGGTAGTAAAAAAAATAGGGTAAGATCGTGTAGACTCATGATACCATGATGTAAAATGTTTTTGTTCCATAAAAATTAATAACGATACAATCAACCCCCTATATAAAACATAACTATAGGTCAAAGCCTTGCCACTTTCTAACATGACTCATATGTCTCGTCTAACATTAACTATCAGATATACAAAAAATCAAGAAGTATCGTACACTAGCACTTTCTAACAACACTAACATTATCGGACTAAACGAATGGAATAACCATAGAACCAAAAAAACAACGAAATAGCCTTGCCACTTTCTAACATGACTCAAAATGAGAAGCTGCTAAGCCTTTTTTTTTGGATAAAAGCTGCTAAGCCTTTTAAACCTTACATGCACAAGCTGGATCCGAACACCAATCGAACCAAGACTTAATTGCACCTTTTAAATTTTTTAAAGCTCCATTAAAAAAACAATTTGTAGTTCATGACACAGCAACATAACGTAGTATATCTACTTATTATAGACGGTATAGTAAAGGGGTACAGAAATCTCAGAAACATAAATAGAACAAAAAGAGTGCCTGTCAGTTAACTAGTGTGCTCTTCACTTCACATTTTATTCATTTTACTTTTATTACGGATGTATATTTTGTTTAATTTGGTTCATCATATCTAAAATATCATCCATTATTTATATGAAACATCATCCTTTAAAGTATATCCGAAATTTTAATATCATATGCTTGACCTTGAGAGTTAATATATGATCTTTAGTAATGCTTTAAAATCTTAGTTGGTTCGATCGCACAATTACACTGGTGGAAGGTTCATCTGGAAACAATCTCAATAATGTCGAGTTTATCCTGACCGTAAGAATATAATCTGTCTACATTTCACATTTTTTTACCATCTCGACAGAATTAGGTTTGTTGTTGTTAAAATCTTGGTTGGCCCGGCTGGTTGAACCTGTTAAATCGTGAGCGGATTTATCATCGGACTATCAAAATTTGGTTTCGAGAAAGAATTTATTAAGCCATAAACCAAAAGCTCAGTCAAACAAACTGATCAAAAACTGAATTTCAAGACATTGATCTTTAGCAGTTAATAAAACACAAGTAAATGAGTATTAGTAGAAGCTAAATTTACACAAGCTAGGGGTTCAATTCTCATATAGTGGAAGTGTGAAGAAAGCTCCACGTGGGACAACACATGGTCCCTTGTCATGACACGTCTACACCTATGTGGCACTTTCAATGACATCACCCTTGGAAAACGCCTTTGCTTTTTCTCAAGATTAAAATCTCCAATTTCTAAGTAATTTAACTCCACAAAAAGAGTTACCAAGGTTAATAAAGTCTTTGTTTGATCGATTCTTACTATATCAAGTAAATTCTAGCTTACTAATTGAATACGATTGATGACTATATCATATAGTTGTAATAGTTGTTGATAGTATAGACGGATCTAGAGTTAAAATGAATATGTGCATTTACAAAAAGCTAAATAAGACTACATTTTCTTTTGTGACCATGTACATTTTGAAAGTTTAAGAATTTTACAATAATTAGAATGCCGTAAAATTTCATAGGTGTCGCGAGATCTCCCAAAATCCACCCTAATTTCGTCACTGAATCTAATCTAGTCGTGCAAACAAGTTAACTTGACGAACCCACATGACAAACATGTCTAGCTAAATCTGGATTAGCTAGTCACGTTAGGTTGCATGATCATTCGAGCACACCAACCCAAATTCAAGTTATCACTTCACAGATTTTGCAAGCAAGGATTTTGCAAATAAAAGAAGAAATGTGATGTACATAAGCACTAAATCATTTTGGTTTATACTAACTCGTACCTAAAAACAACACATTTCACTAGTCACCTATCCATCTAAGTTTACATCAAATGTCTAGAAAAGTATAAAAACAAAACAGTTTTCTAGAGAGAGAATGTTATGTGTACATAGGTGAGTGACTGTTTATGAGTTTGAAGGATTTTTTGCTGAGAGCAAAGAGGCAATATTGGGTCAGCCTTTGGCTAACAGCTGCGCATAAAACCATGCAGCATGTATCATCACATCAGGTATCATCAGCCACGCATTTCCTCAAACTCAAATCGTGTCACTCATCCACACACTCTCTCACACACTCACTCTTATATAAATACCAGGCCTACAAATAACCTTCAAAACCAAATAAAAACAAAAACCTAATAAACCATGACAAATACAACTCCTATAGAAGAAAAATTCTCAGATTTCTACGAAAAATGGGTTAGTCAGCTTGAAGAGTATTTAAGGTTTCTTGTACAAGAATACTCCCATGAATCAGATTACGAAAATCTAGTAGCAAAGTTGACAACCCATCACAAGAATTACTACAGATTCAAATGGGCTGCAGCCCATGAAGATGTTTGTGCTTTTTTTACTCCAGTCTGGCTAACGCCGTTAGAAAACGCGTACCTTTGGGTTACAGGGTGGAAACCCTCAGTACTATTTCGTTTCCTAACGGCGTTAGTGGACTTGAGTGAAGAACAAGTTAAGAAAATTGAAGGGTTGAGAGTTAAGATCAAAATGGAAGAGCAAAAAGTAGAAAGAGAAATGGAGAGGCAACAAGTTAGTATGGCCGATAGACGAACGGTCGAGATTGTAACCTGTGGTGGCGCTGATGTGGCTGGTGTTTTAACTGGTTTAGAAAAAGTTATGAAAATGGGAGATTGTGTTAGGCTAAAAACATTGAAAGGTTTGTTGGATTTAATGAATCCTAAACAGTGTGTTGAGTTGTTGGCAGCTCAAGCTATGTTTCATGTTCAGTTAAGGAAGTGTGGTAAAAAAATGTGAGTTTTTGTAATGGGTTAGGTTAAGGATTTTGTTGATTTTATTGACAAATGTTAGTTTGTAGTTCATTAACTTAGGTTTGTAATTTTGTACTCCGTACTTGTTTTTGTTTCTTTTCCTTGATTTGAATTTGTGGTTCGAAATTATGTCATCAAATTTGCATGTACATGTATGTGTATGTAATAGAGTTTTCAACATATGTTTTTGTTTGTTCTTTTAACCTTATGTGTTTAGTCTATATAATGTTCTTTTATTTGGAACTCTTGTTTGCAATATATATAAAAAAAAAGGTCAAAGATATAAGATCGACTTTGAACTTGGTCTATAATGCTCACAAGATGAGCTCAAGTTCAACTTGGTTAGTTGCACCTTAACTTAAGGACAAGTGTGCTCACATTTTATAATGTTCTTAGTGAGCCATGCCCAAAAACGTGTATGAGTTCCACGTTTGTGTCTAAATTGTTAATTTGAAAGTATGATGAAATTGCAACAAAGAGCGACATGCATATAGTTTGGACTTGTTCTATTACATTCATCAGATTTTGAGAACATGGATACAATTAGAATGTGGTTATTAGTTATGGAGTATCAAGCATTTCAACACTTATTAGTTGTTGACTAGTTCACCTCATGTTCATATGTATGACCAGAAGTTCATTACTTCCAAAAACTTTTGACATTTTATAGTCCAAAGTGTGGCCTGGTAAAAAAACGTAATGCGCCTAGCTTGCATATTTGGGAACATGAGCTACTTATGTCAAAAAAAGAATGGGCCTAACTTATACTTCATTTGCTAACCCAAAGTTTCAATTTAATACCCATAGTCTCATACCCAACTAGCTTACATACTTGGGCCAAATAGTAATTCCTTAACATACAAATGTTTCGATCAGATTTTTTGGGTAAATAGAATGTTTCATCAGATTTACACAAGTCGTTGGGACATCCGTACATAAATGTTGGATATGTTGTAATACAATCTCGTTTCACGAGATTCTCGTCGGTAAAACAACAAGATTGCCCTAAGACCGGGCGTTATGGTAGCCTCAAATAGGGTTGTAATCGAGCCAAGCCGATTGACGACGTATAGTAGTCACCCGGACCCTGGGTCTGAACTAAACAGCCAACAAAGGGCTCAGGCCCAGTAATCCGCAATGACTAGGAACGGCCCAAGGCCGATCCCAGCCTATATCCGCATATACTACATGCTGACCACGTCCCGCGACTAGCGATGGATCGCATCCGCAAGGATCACGACCCATCCGTGGTCGCACACCACTTCCCGACAAGTGGACACCCGTGACCTAACCAAACAGAGTAAAGAGCAGTGCATGGGGAACCAAAGGGAGAACGTCAACGCCCCAAAAAGAGATAACAAACAATAAGTACGTTGACTCTTGTCACTACATTACAAAGCGTGACGTAGTCAACGACGTTAACCTCACGACAACCGCCCTATTACCCATCGGTTAATAGGGTGGAACACACCTCGTGACCCATGCATTCAACAGCGACATCAGCCTATATAAGGAGTTACCAAAACACTCCCAACGGTATGATTTCCGCGACCGAATTTCACACATACTACTTATAAACGAATACTTACTCTCACACCGGAGTCCAATCGCGGGACCCCCCTCCCGTGGTAAGGCTAATGGTATACTTTGTTCTTAGCAGGAATCATCCCTTACTTTCACTTAGTACAAATTACTCTTCCAAGAACGAACTTGCAATCTCTATTTCAAGTGAGTTAACCCTTCATATATCATACCACACTATTTTTGTACTAACAAGTTTGGGCCATCCGTCGGACCGAAACACAACTACGTCCCAAAAACTCAATACAAAAAATGAGCAAATAGGCAGAGTGAGCTCCTACACCAGCTGATTCCGTCGTGCGAAACACAGCGGGGAAAGGAAGTAAGCAAACAACTGATGGCCCCATGCCGGATGAAAAACTCCATGAGTTCTATGATAAGCACTATAACCAGCTCCTACCGTTGATGGCTGAAAAGGTGCATCAAGAAAAACTCCAAGCTGTCCAGACCCGCCTGACATATGGAGAACGCTGATGACGGAATTCGCAAACGAAAGAAAAAACTCAGCTCTCTAAGTCCGAATATTGTAAGAAGAAAAATTTGTCAAAAGAGAGAAAACCCAGCCCAAGCACCATGTCCAGAGGATCCTACCCCTCCTAAAGCCCAAGTGTCTTCTTCAGGCTAAAGCGCGAAGAACCAAGTTCTCCCTATCGAAAAAGCCCGAGCACCACCGTCTTCACAAGACTAGGTGAAAAGGAGAAAAATGTCTTCACGAGGCTGGGGAAAAGGGAAAGAAACGTATTCTCACGCCTCGGACGCAAAAGTACATCTCGACGCAAGCATGCGCGTGCCAGAAGAGATGCTAGTGCTGAAAGAGCTGACAGAGATCCAGACCCCAGAAAAAGAGAAGCAAGAAACCTTGTTCGAAGTTATGTCACATGCTCCAGCGAGGGACAGAGAGAAATCGAGAGGGAATGGGACGCGACTGATCGAGCGAACCACAGGAAGCCAACAAGAGAGGAGGAATGTTACCTCTCTAAAAGTGAGAATGATGCAAGAGGCCATTGGAAGTCCAAAAAGCCAAAACCCACCACCGATGAAGAGGACCTGTCCCAGCCCTGGCTATGTGAGGAGACCGATCCATTCACTTCACGGATCCGTAACTTCGAATTCCCCAAGAGGATCTGCATGCCAACCAATGTCAAAACATATGACTGGTCCGAAGACCACCTTAAAATATTCTAAACCACAGCCAAGGTGGAACGTTGGGAAATGCCAACATGGTGCCACATGTTCAACTCTACACTGATAGGGTCAGCCAGATTATGGTTCAATGAGCTTCCCTCAGACATTGACAGCTACATAGAGCTACGAAAAGCGTTCTTGGCAAATTTCTTACAACAAAAGAAATACATCAAGGACCCCATTCAGATTCACCACATTAGGCAAAGGGAAGGATAGTCAATGGAAGCTTTCATGGAATGGTTCAAGGCCGAAAGCATGCACGTGAAAGGAGCACCGGAGTGCATGAGGGTGTCCGGATTCATGTATGGCATCACCAACAGATACTTGATCAAAAGACAGAATGACAACATCCCTAAATCTGTGGATGAAATGATGAGTGTAACCATAGCTTTCCTTAGAGGTGAAGTGGCTATGGCACACCAATCTAGGAAGAAGGGTCCACCAATATGGAGACATCATGAAGGGAGTCACAAACCAAGCTTTGACAAAAGACAAGATTTCAAAAACCGCCAGAAGTCTAGCAGAAGGCATGATAGATTCACTCTACCTACTAAAACTCCAAAGGAAATCTTGGCAGTGGACACGGTAAAATTCAAAGCACCACCATCGATGTTCGGCCCCGCAAAGAACTGGAACTAAAATAAGTTCTACGAGTTCCACGGGTATAAAGGCCACAACACGGATGAATGCATCCACCTAAAAAACAGATTGAAGAAGCCTTTAAGTCCGGGCAACTGTCACACCTAATACTAATCAAAATATTGGAAGAAAGGGAAACAACAAAGGGAACATCTCAAAAACTGCCAAGAGATAAGAAGGACATCCGTCTAACAAGGAGAATGCCCCTACAAGCTCTTCCATGGTTGCAGCCCGTCGGCAGCAGGTAATGAAACAAATAGCGACTCAAAGCTACTTCGCAAATCAGGATATCTCATTCCCACCACTCACAAGTAATGATGGACAGGAAAGCCCAATGGTGGTCGAAGCAGAGGTGGGAGGCCACCTCATACACCGCATGTACGTGGATGGAGGTTCTGCTTCAGAAGTGTTATATGAAAATTGGTTCAATAGACTCCGCCCGGAAATCAAAAGATAAATAACCCCAGCCACGACCCCGCTCCTAGGATTTAGTGGGGAAATATCCTAGCCATTGGGATAGATATCGCTGATGGTGTCATTAGGAGATGGGGAACACTCTAAAATGTGACTTGATGATTTTTCATGTCGTTCGGTCTCCTTCTCCATATAGATATTACTTGGATCCCCGACCAGTTTTGGACTAAGGGAAATTATTCAAGTAGTTCCGTCTACTGTGCACGAAATGCTCAAGTTCCCGGTGTGGGAAGGGATAGTAACACTGCATAACAACACCATAGTACCAACAGAATGCAGGATGCTAGCAGAAGCCCCATCTGAGCTCCCTCCCAATAAACCAACAGCGGAAAAAGGAGTAAAAGTGGCAATCCACCCAGAGTATCTGGAACAGACAGTCACCATAGGAGGAAGCCTATCAGAAAAAGGAAAGATTGAACTTTGTGACCTACTAAAAGGAAATCTAGACATATTCGCCTAGAAACCAGCGGACATGACGGGGGTTCCCGTATCCATACCGGAACACCGCTTGAACGTCCATGAAGGATGTTCCCTAATAAGGCAACAAAAGAGGGACCAAGCACCGGATCAAAACAAAGCCATTCAGGAGGAAGTAACCAAGCTGGTAGAGGCACAGATCATGAGAGAAGTTCATTACCACGGCTGGCTCTCAAACCCAGTCATGGTAAAGAAGCATGATAACAGTGTGGTAACCGTAGAGTGGGGGTGAATACGTTTCCTTTTAAAAACTTTAGATCTTTTGTATTAATTATTACATCACCCTCTGTCGGCGGTCCCATAAATATATAGGGGCCACCTAGTACATCAAGGGTCACCTGATTTAAAGGGACCGCCTCTAGAAGAGGTTTTCAGACTAAATCTTTTGTATCAAATCACCAATTAAGTTTAACGTAATATGAGAAGTGTCGATAATAGATTTACAATAACTAGCGTATATTCTACCAATATATCTACACTCACAATGTTTACTACAAAGAGCTACACAACCATGACTAACACAGCATACACAACAACTCACAGAATCATAAGCACAATGCAAGTGTAAAAGTAAATCGATAAATGTAAAGACATAAGTAAGGATAAAGGTAAAAGAAAATGCAAACCAGACACGGTGATTTATAGTGGTTCGATCACGAAGCTCCTCTTTACCCTACTCTACTCCCCGAGTATCCAACTCTAGAGTTACTTCACTAATCAACAAGCACCCTTTCGGTGGAGAAAACCTTATAACGTTTCTTACAATATTTTTCGACACTAAGCTAGATGTCGAGTCCTTCTTCGGGTACAACCAAACCCATTATATTTTATGACCCAACATAACAAACCTTGTGTTTTATGGCCCAAACACATAAACCGCGTCGCTTATATTATTTTCTGACACTAAGCTAAATGTCGAGTCCTAATCTTAGCTAGAACTAATCTACCACATCACCAATGTATTTTGAGGCCTAAAATACTAACCGACACACAATCTACACTTCTGGATTTATACAATATCCAGATCTACACAAATACACAAGAGTTACAATATAGAAATCAAATCTACTCTATGACATACAAGTGATCAAATGTAATCACTTCTTTGCAACCCATCCAATCTACTACATGATATACAAGTAATCAAGGATGATCACTTTCATGTAGAGACTACCTATACTTCACTACATACCCATTGGTATTAGTGGAACTAACATAGATTGTCATCATGATCCATGCCTTATGCTAGAACCATGATCAAAGATGAAGAAAGAAAACTTTATGTATATATGTGTGTATGCCGTGAGATCTTATCAAGAGAGGAAGGGAAGAAAAATCTTGGCCTTTTATAGGAGAGCCTTGTCTTGGAGAAGTGTCTTTTGTCTAATGGGTAAAAGAGTGTTTGGACAAAAGCATGCACCAACTAGTTTCCCTCCATCTTCTAGAAGCTTAATTCAAATTTAAATTAGCTAGTTTCCCTCCATCTTCTAGAAGATTAATTTAAATTTGATTAGCTAGTTTCCCTCCATCTTCTAGAAGCTTTGATTAGGCCTTATTGGGCCTTAACAGGCCAGGCTCTATTAGGCCTTAATGGGCTAGCCCGTTTGCTTGGCCTGATCTAACTAGTGAAGCCCATATGAGTAAGAGTCTTAGGATGTCAAGATCGAGTTGATAAATGTATACTTGTGGTGGATAAGGATGGTGAGATATCCGTGAGTTGAAGTATACATCTACGAGTAACTTGTGAACTTTACGTTATGTTTTACAAGTTATATATTTGTCGTCACCAAAACATAAAGAGAATGTATAGATTAAATATCGTAATATTTGCACTAACAATCTCCCCTTTTTCATGATAACAAAATGTGTAAACTATAAAGCATAGTAAAGTTTAAAAGTTGTTCGTTTACATTCCTTCTCCCCCTTTTGTCAAAACAAAAAGGAGTTTCTTGGATATAGGCAGGAGTGTTTAGGTTGGATATGAGAAGAAGGTAAGTGTTTCATGTATGTAGGTTGGAGGAATTAGAAGAAGGTAGGTGCTCCAAGTATATAGTTTGAAGGAATTAAAAGAAGGTAGGTGCTCCGAGTTTAAAGATTAAAGGTATAAGGAAAAAGACATGAGAGATAGAGGTTGAAGGTGATTTTGTGTTTCTTGGATAGTTAAGAGGAGGTCATAAGAAATGAAAAGAAAGTAGGTGCTTCAAGTGTATAGGTTGGAGAAATGAGAAAAGGGTATGTACTCTGAGTATACAGGTTGGAGGAATGAGAAGAAGCTAGGGGCTTCAAGTATATAAGTTAAAAGCATAAGAAAACCTTAAAGGTTGAAAAAGATTTTAAAGTAGAGGAGGTGAACTATTTAGTGTATGGATGAACCCTTCATCGTATTTGATAATATCCTCGAATCCTATCTTCTTATAAAGGTGAGCTTGCATCATCCTATTAAAGTCTTCTATCATCAAGATTAATCAACTTCATGCTATTTACCCATATATCTTCGAGCTCCCCCTTGCTTATTGCATCCCCATGATAGTTTCATTCCTTGTATATAGACTCTAGCGGATTCATGAATCAAATAAATTACCATCAATGTTTAAGATGTTCGATGAATGCAATTTAAATGAGTAGGATGCTTGCAAGTGGGACCTCCACGATGTATTCTCCCCTTGTTGGTGCACCAAATAATCAAGATATGGATGTGCTACAAAACAAAGTTAGTAGACAAGTGCACATATACATATAGCAAAACACTAGCAGGGAACTAGACAAGCACTTTTAGGTTTTAGTATTTTAGAGTATGACACTTTGAAATAAAATTAGAAACTAGACATATGCAATCATTATTTTAAAATCAATAACCTAAAGGATCAAAAAAAACTCGAGACATATGTTTAATGACTAAGATTTGACCGAATTTCAATAAACAAGAATGAGATTCGTTTATTGACTGACACACAAATATTATGAGAATGACCTTTTAAAGGTAGACGAATGACGCTTAATATCTTGGCGAGATATGCCAAAATATATACTTTATAAGGATAAAAAAGAAAAATAGGATAAGGATGGAGATGATATGCTTTTGGATGTGGATGAATATGATTCCAAAGAGCCAAAACATGGGGAAGGATGAGCGAGACTAAAGAAGGAACGTGTTGACAAGAGGATGTCAGAAATGATTGATATATCATTTGCACTAACAATTAATGTGCATATGATCCCTATCAGACAACAAGGTGGATGATTTGGGAATTCAAGGTGAGTAAGTAAAATTAGGTGGTATTCTTTCGTTGTGGAAGAATAATCAGAGACATCAACAAAGTGGTGTTGACCAATAACACTTGAGATTGAATATCTTCCTTATGTTCTTCATTTACTATGAAGTGGAAAGTTTTTGCGAAGGAGTGACATTGTGCATTTTCGTCAAATACTTAAATATTTCGGATGAAATAATTAAGTTGTCAAGAGATATAAAAGGAATTTTAATAGTAAAAAGACTATTAGAAATGAGAAGAAACATTTAGAAGTGTGAAGAAACGTTAGACGTGAAAAGACCTATCATAAGTGAAAAGGAATGTTTAGGAGTGAGAAGAATTAAGTGTGCGTGTCCAATAATTGTGTTCCAAATATTTGGCAAATAAATGCATAAAATACACAATGAAGTAGGATTGACGACTTAAATGTTTCATTTGAAATACACAAGTAATTTACCTTGCAATGCATTTGGTAAAGTCGTTGATGTGTTGTCTTGTAGGGTCAATTTATTGAATACCAAGTTTTAAATTTATATTTAGCCGACTTATCCTAAAACAATATTTTAACGGGCAGTGTACCCGATTGATGGGAGTTTCATAGTCACGTAGGGTGTCGATCACTAAGAGCGAGGAACACTTTCAATTTATTAATACTTTTGTTTTTCTAATCTAAGTTAGTCTAATCTATACTAAACCTATGCTAAACCTATGTTAAACCTAAATCTAATGGATAAGGGGGGTTTTCAGCCTGAGAGACTGGCATAGGTTTTGTGGTGACTAAAACCAATTCAAAACACTAAAACACACGCAATGAAATTAACAGAAGATAAAAGAGCGGTCTAGCCAAATATAAGAAAACTATATTAACCATTATCAATCCAATCAGAACGTTGTTTTGTTTATTTAGTGCAATGATTACTTATCTCGAGGCGGCATATCATTCTTAAGACTTAGGTGTTACTTCTTCCTAAGACCTAGACACGTAGAATTCTGTCATAATTAAACGTATCCACATAAAACATCCTTTTTTACTGATTATAATCTATATTAGGTTTTAAAGCAATGGTGATCTTGTTAAACCCTAGCTCATAGAGACTTTACTAACTTACTGCTTACGATATTTTATATAAGTGGTAGATCATAATCCATACTAAGCCAAGGGAATCAAAACGTTATTTGTTAGATTCTTTCTAGGTCACCTACTAGTCTAACTTGTTCACTAAACCAAAGGCACTATCCGATATATAGTTAAGCTGCATGCGATATCCTTAGATACGGATTAATTTCACCTATATAAATTACTATATGAGAACTATTCGATATCTACTTAATCTACAGGCGATATCCTTAGATATGGATCGAACACATATTAAAGCACATAAACGAGTATTATATGATAAACATAATCAATAACCAACGATAAATTAAGCAATCGAGATAAACAAACCAAATGTTGAAATCTTCATAAATATGGCTAATACCTAAAGGTATTAGCTAATAACAATTGTGATGAATATAAACATAATAATCAAATCAAACAAGGTAAACTAACCAAGTTAAACGAATGATACCAAAAATCGAACGATTATCAAGAGTATATGAATTACGTTTCCCTATAGATTAAAGCACGTTGCTGCACCTTCTTGGCTTCTTTTGTCTTTTGAAAATCGACCTTGGTGGTTAAAAGTACACTTAAAACTTGTTTTTGAGTTTTCTATTTATAGGGTCTGGAGTCAGTTCGATACGGCGTATCCAAAGTCTTGGATACGGCATATTGGGGGTTTCTTACAGTAGGGACCACATTTGATATCTTCTAGAATATTGTATTTCCATAAATCTTAAATACGGCGTATTGCCTTTCTTGGATACGGCGTATTGGATCTTGTTTCCTTCGTGGTCCTTTGGTGAGTGCAGGCACAGATACCCCGTATCTTCCTTGATGGATACGGCGTACTGGTCTTCAGAACAGTAATCTTCAAAATATCTTCATTTAAGCTCCAGAATGCGTGCCTTTTAATTAATCTTCACCAAGTACTCCATAATTACTGCCATTATCAAATATAAATGATTAAGTAACAATTCATTGCAA
>BQNB010122659.1:0-20243 GCA_026074375.1 Tanacetum coccineum
TAAAGTATTTAGCGTCATAAACTCGTAACTAGTGTATCTTCTTCGTTATTAATCGGATTTTCAAGTTTCTTATCATTTTGGAATCCTTATCAGATGTACTATCTTATAATAATGATAACCCCACTATTTGAATTTTGAATCCAAACAGCCCTTTATGAACCTTATATATACTTAGTTATATATACTTTATATATATACTTTTCCATTATATATTTTACCACAAATCCTTTATAACTTAAAATATACTTTTGTCCATTAGTCTAAGATCACAAGTTAATATCTTCACATAAAATCATAACTTTTCTTAATTAACTTTTAATCACTAGTTTACACTTAAACATTTTCCCCTTAAACTAACATGCTAACATACTTATAATTTCATTATTCCATGATATTACTAATTACATATCATATGAAAAGGTGTAAAAATCATAATCATAAGTAAGTTATCATTTTAACATGTTTAAAACCCTAATTTGGTGATTTAGTTATATAGAACATGTAAACATATAAAGATGATCAAAGTGAAGACATAAAGGTTTATATATAACCTTGTAGTGATGTATGATGATGATCAATTCAACCCAAACCCTTGGTTAGATCAAAAATCCAAGCTTGCAAGAAATGAAACCCTAGATTAGGTTTAAAAACCCTAATCTTTCTTCTTTGCTTCAACACTTGTAAATGGTTATCCAACACTTCAAATCACCTTGAAGTATCTTAGATATGATGTGAGAGTACTTGTATGATCTTAGAAAATCAAAGTATGGATTTGTTTGTGTGCCCTTTTTGAGCCGTGAGCTATAAGGAGAGACAAGGAAAGGTTTTTGTGATTTTTGTTAAGTGTTTATGAAAGAAAGAGTGCATGCATGCTATTTATAGTGAAAATATCTAATTAACCTAACCATGGTCACTTTCTAACCCTTGCACAAGGTTAATTAGTCAAGTGGTTCATGGTGTAAGAGTTGGTTCCCTATGATCTTTCTTAACCTAGATATTTTGAGCAAGTTGATAATTCTTGGTCCTATCCTTGAAATTTCGGCCACATAGGCTCCCATGTGATGTTATATTGATTATTTTGGGTATTGGGTATAATCGTGGGTATTCGTTTAAGCGTAGTTAGGTTTTGGTGCTTCCGGGAATGCCGAAACGCGTTTTATCGCGAAACGTAAGCATTTTACGTAGCCAATAAAAATAAGATGAACAAAGTTATTAATTATCCTCATAATAATCATATAACACTTGCTTGATGTAAACATTTAATCGTTTAATGCCCGTTTACATTGAATGATCATTTTTAGTTTACGCGATTTAACTTAACGTTTACGGTTTAAGAGCAAACGCGTAAAACCCTAAAAATAAATTGTGAATTACATAATGTCATACAATGACCTAAAACACGAGGTGTTATAGTCTTCCCCCGTTAAATGAGCCTTGTCCTCAAGGCTTATCACACGACACTTGACGACGGTGCAGTCTTGGTGAAGAGGTGTGGATATTTCTTCCTGAATTGATCTTCACGTTCCCATGTAAACTCAGGGCCCCGCCTAGAGTTCCATCGAACCTTGACAATTGGGACACGGCTTTGCCTCAATTGCTTGACTTCGCGATCCATGACTTCCACAGGCTCTTCAACAAAATGAAGCTTGTCACTCACTTGGGAGTTCCTTCCCAACGGAACGACTAATGGATCGTCAGAATAACATTTCTTCAAGTTGGATACATGAAACGTATTGTGGACCCTGCTCAGCTCTTGAGGAAGCTCAAGCTTGTAAGCAACGGCTCCAACCTTTTTCAACACCTTGAAAGGTCCGACATATCTGGGGTTTAACTTCCCCCGTTTGCCAAAACGTACGAC
The DNA here is from genome assembly GCA_026074375.1 of Tanacetum coccineum. Classification (NCBI taxonomy): domain Eukaryota; kingdom Viridiplantae; phylum Streptophyta; class Magnoliopsida; order Asterales; family Asteraceae; genus Tanacetum; species Tanacetum coccineum. The sequence continues at coordinate 1,859 of BQNB010122659.1, forward strand.
CCCTTTCCAAGGCAAAACCTTTAGCATAACTTTATCTCCAACTTGAAACTCCATCGGTTTACGCTTTAAATCGGCGTAGCTCTTTTGTCGATCTCGAGCGGTTTGAATCCTTTGTTTGATCTGGATGATCCTCTCCATTGATTCTTGCACTAATTCTAGACCAGTGAGTTGAACTTGTCCAACCTCGGCCCAACATACGGGTGAACGACACTTTCGACCATAAAGTGCTTCAAACGGTGCAGCCTTAATGCTAGCATGATAACTGTTATTGTATGAAAACTCGACTAATGGCAAATGTTTAACCCAACCATTTCCAAAGTCGATTACGCAAGCACGTAGCATATCCTCGAGAGTTTGGATGGTTCTCTCGCTTTGTCCGTCGGTTTCCGGATGATATGCAGTACTCATATCCAAACTTGTACCCAAAGGCATTTTGAATGTGACTTCTAGAAATTTGATGAGAATCGAGGGTCACGATCACAGATAATTGAGACAGGTATTCCATGCTTCGTGACTACCTCCTTTAGGTACATTCTCGCCAGTTTATCCAAGGGATCCGTTTCCCTCATTGGCATAAAAATGGCAGACTTTGTAAGTCGGTCAACGATCACCCAAATAGTGTCATAACCCTGTGACGACTTAGGAAGCTTTGTGACAAAATCCATCGTGATGTTGTCCTACTTCCATTGAGGTATCTCGGGTTGTACTAACAAACCCGATGGTCTCTTGTGTTCGGCCTTGACCTTAGCACAGGTCAAACATTTGCTAACATAGGTGGCGATGTTGGCTTTCAATTGGAGACCACAAATTATAGCTTCTTTATATCTGGTACATCTGTCAGTACCCGGATGAATTGAGTATTTAGATTTGTGGGGACTCGTGCTTGATCAAGTCCTCTAAAGTCGCCATAACATGGTAACCAACTCCTGCCATTTAAGCACATGGTTCCATCCGCACGTGGTTCCAACTTTTCCGTTCTAAGTTTCTCCGGATCTTTTGAATTCTCAACCAATATACCTCCAACATCCTCCATATCTTTGATGTCTCCCGGCTTTGTGCTTTAGTCTGAGCTCTCAGATTTGTTTAGGAAGATCAAGCCAATAGTCACCACTAAGGCCCGAACCCTTAGTGGTGTCTCGTTCCTTCCTGCTCAGAGGCCTCAGTAAAAAACATTCGCTCCTTCCCTGGGTGATAACGAATTTCGCAAATCGTAAACACTCCAAGCAACTCTAACCCAGACGACGTTGCCTCTTATTTAATTCCTTCTGATCAAGAATGTGTTATAAACTTTTATGATCAGTGAACACCGTACACTTAGTTCCGTACAGATAGTGCCTCCAAATCTTGAGAGCGAACACTACTGCTCCAAGTTCTAAATCATGAGTCATATGGTTCTTCTCATGAATTTTTAACTGGCGTGATGCATAAGAAATCACCTTTTCTCTTTGCATCAACACAGCGCCCAAACCCTTCTTTAAAGCATCGCAGTATGTGATGCAAATCCTTCGATTTCCCTCAGGCAAAGGCCAGGATTAGTGCCTGCACTAGTCTTCTGCTCAAAACATTTGAAAAGCTGCTTACTTGTTTATCGCCCCAATCAAAATTGGAACTTCTGGTTAGTTTGGTCATTGTCTTGGCGATCTTTGAAAAACCCTTCGATGAATTTCTATAATCGCCGCAAGGCCCAAAAAATTGCGAATCTCTGTTGGTGTTTTAGGAGAAGCCCAATTTATGATAGATGCAATCTTGGCAGGGGTCAAACGTGAATACCTCGATAGTCGATCCAAGTGACCGGAGGAATTTGTACCTGGAAATCCAGGATCACCCTTGGAGAACTTGGCGTAAATTCTTACTTCTTAAGCATTTCAATGATTGCTAAGGTGTTCTTATGTTCCTTCTTATATTTTGGAGTAGATCAAAATGTCATCGATTGAAAGACAATTAAAAACTTGTCCAGATAACGGTTTACACACCCGGTTCATTAAGGTCCTCATGGACACGCCGGTGCAATTAGTCAAACGAAAAGACATGGACTTGGAATTCATAGTGGCTGTACGTGTTCCTGAATGCAGTCTTGGGAATGTCTTCTTCTCGAACCCTCAACTGGTGATACCCTGACCTCAGATCGATCTTTGAATAAATACTCGACCCTTGCAGCTGGTCGAATAGGTCATCGATCCTTGGGAGTGGGTAGCGGTTCTTTACTGTCAGTTTGTTCAATTCCCTGTAATCGATGCACATCCGGAAAGACCCATCTTTCTTCTTTACAAACAGAACCGGAGCTCCCCAGGGTGAGGAACTTGGTCTTATGAAGCCTTTGTCCGTAAGTTCCTGCAGTTGCTCCGCTAAGTTCCTTCATATGGGACGGTTGATAATCTATATGGTGCCCGTGCTACCAGGTGTAGCATTTAGCCACCGGTACCAAATCGATTCTAAACTCCACTTGTCGGGTGGGTGGTATACCCGGCAAGTCCTCAGGAAAGACTTCAGGAAATTCTTGAACAACTGGCACATCTTCAAGTCGTTTCTCCTTTGACTTGTCTTCGTCTTTGGTTGCGGTGATATTTGCTAAGAATACGTGACATCCCTTCGTTAAATACTCTTGAGCCTTAGCACCGAGATGAGGGTAATCGGGTCCCGTGTTTTAATCTGTTGCTTCCGTAACCACGAACGATTAAAATTTCGGTCTCCAAAAGGAATACGAATGATCTTTTCTACACAGACAATAACGACATGGTACTTTACCAACCAATCCATACCAATTATCACGTCAAAAACTAAAAAAAAAAAAACCCCTAGTTTCTAGGGCATTAGGTCTATGTTGAAAGGATGATTTAAGAGGTTTAACGTACAACCCCGGATAATAGTGTTTAACCCAACTATTTCGCCGTCGGCTAGTTCGACATTATAATCATTATCTAATGCGTCGGAGTGATAACCAATTCGAGAGATAATGCAGTAGATACAAACTCCTATCGCACCGGTGATAAATAAAAATAAGATGCATATCGTTGTTTAGAGAAAACGTACCCGTGACGACCTTGTTGTCCGGGTTTTTGCCCCCTGCATTGCCCATGGCATACACCTTTGCTGAGCCTCGGCATTTCCAGCATGATTTACCCCCGGTTGTTGTTGTTATTCCATTTTTGGGCAACCTCTACCTGAAATGCCCCTGAGCACCACATTTTAAAAAAAGTCCTCTGATAGCCACAGTGTTGACATTTTGGGGATTCTTGCAGTCACGACCTAAATGACCAAATCGGTAGCACTTGTGGCATTTGGGAGCACAAGGACCATCGTGGTGATAGTTGCATTTGGGACACAGAGGTCTAGGCCCTCCATATGGTCTCCTGTCATCATTTCCTGCTGCATAAGCTCTTCCAGTGTTTTGTCTCTTATTTGGTTGCTGATTCTGGTTATTCCTGGCAGTGGAACAGACTTTCTTTTGTTCGTCAGCCTGCGTTCAGCCACGTTGTGTCTTTTTGTCCATGTGTTCAGTGGCGGAACTCAATGGATCCGCATAGTTCTTGGCATAGTTGCCATCACACTGCCATGGATCGTGTCGGGCAAGCCACCGACATATTTCTCAACTTGGTCTATTACTTCCGGAAACATTCGATCCGGCACATTAGTGCCAGTTCTTGGAAACGTTGGCTATAGGCTACCACATCGTTACCCTTTACCTTCAAATTCCACATTTCGAACTCCAGTTTCTTAATTTCGCCCCTCGGGCAGTATTTGTCTGTCATCATCTTCTTCAGTGTCCTTCATGGCATTGCATGAGCAGCTTCATGAGTAGTGGTCTTAACGTGGGAATTCCACCATGTAAGAGCATTTCCTTGCAGGGTACACGTAGCAAACTTGACTTGGCATGCTACTGTACAGTTGCTTATGCTGTAAACAGATTCTATCTTTTCGAACCACTAAGTGAGTCCGACAACTCCCTCAGTGCCCTTGAAGTTCAAGGGTTGGCATTTTAGGGGAAAGTTCCTGTAGGTGCATTCACGAGCAACTTGCACAGGCCTTCTGATATTTTGCTGCAAATACTCTTGTGAAGGATTTGATTTTATCTATTAATTTTTTACTTCCTGTTTGGTTTATATGTTTGTATACGATGCTTTCAAACCCGGGCGATGCCCCAAATGAGTCATAAAGTTGCTAATAAATTCTGCTTATTAAACTACTTATTATCGGCTTTAAAACTGATTATTATATCTGTCGATAAGCTGATATGGATATGGTATGTTTGGTTTTTGGTTTTCAAAATACCAAAAAAAAATTAAAAAGGAATCACGCCCAGCGAGAATCGAACCCGCGACCTCTAAGATAGAGGTCAAGCGGCTTACCATCTCAGCCAGGCAACCTATTCATCATAGGAAGAAGAATAGATTAATTTTTAAGCCGAACCCCTCTACCCCCTTAAACACTTCTACCCATTCATAACACACATTTATTCATTCCAACCACCAATATCTTTAGTTACAGTAATCCCTAACACTTTTTCATAAACCCTAATTTCAAACATGGCGAATCAGAACGGTAACTTTATTATCTTCTTTTTTTCTTATTCGTTGCTTTTTTGCTTATTTTTTAGCTTATCTGCTAATGTGTGTCGATTATCTGTTTTTTTTCAAGCTTAACTACTCATGTGTGTTGTTGTGTGTTGCTTATCTGCTCATGTTTCTTAAAATGATAACCTTTTTCGAATCCCCTTATATGCTTAAACACATAGCAGTTTAGGGGTGTTTGGATTATAAAATTGGACCCATATGCATTATCAGAGAATGGACACAAAAAGAACAAGTGTTTATGTGAGTCAGGACACATTTTACACAAGGAACAAGCAACTTGTTTACCAGGGTACCATGCTACAAGTCTATCTTGAGTAGTTAACCTTTTCAAAATTGTTAGCCACATTATGAAGGAGTGTTTGTGAATGCATTGTGAAAACCAAATAACTTTCCCCCATTTCACTTTTTCATTACATTGCTTCTAATCATCCCACATCTTATTAACAGACCATCTTACCTTCTGTTGATCCCACTTTAATACACCAAAGAGTCCTAGTCGGCTTACAATACTTTCCTAAGTATCTATAATCTTTTCCATAATCAAATAACTTCTCCAGTTTGACTTTTTGGAGTCTTTAGTCTTCAACTTTGACCTTAACTAATTCTTTTTATGTTATATAATACTTGATGCAAAATACATGAATGGATTGAGTTTTAAATGTATTTTTCATTGGTATAATTTTTATCAAGTATTATATAACACAAACAATAATATTTACAGTCAAAGTTGAAGAAAAATGACTACAAAAAGTCATACTGGACACTTAATATGGGACGGAGGTAGTATCATATAAGCAGTACTAACTTATTAACAGTTGTAACTTCTCAGCAGCATTAACTTCAAGCAATCTTAATCTCCGAGCAGTACTAATATTCACTAGCAGTATTAACTGTGTACTAGCAGTAGTAACCACTTAGCATATTTTCTTTGAAGTTCATGAGCATCACTAAATCCAGCTGAGCAGCATTAACACAAACATGAGCAGCAGTAATTCAAACAGCATCAAGAAGACTTTTAATCCCAACACCTTCTTCCCATCTTTAGTCACCCAATATACTTTATCAACTACATTGTTCAGAGTTGGGTTAGGGATACTAAGGATATTAGGATAGCTAGCAACCCATTCCTCAGGCCATACCCACACACCATTTTGTATCATATCACTGATTTTGATCTTGCTGTCAACATTAGTCAGAGCTTCAATTGGGAAGACTTCCTTAAGTATGCATAGCTCAGACTTTGTTGTTACCTTGCAGAAATCATTGTTGTGAATTTAGATAGTAGCTCAGACAACAACAACTCAGACTCATATAGCACTTCTCAAATTAGCACTTCCGAGGAGATAGATTATGACTCTCCAGAACCACCTAAGAGTTTGCTCAAATGGTACCACTATTTGTCAGATGAGTACAAGGACAATGGCAGGTTTTGGGGTTCAAAATCAGGATGTAATGAAAGTGATGTAAAACCTTCTTGGAAAGACATTGAAAAGGCTAAAGCATGTATGTTGGCTAAAGCACAAGCATCTGAGGCATCTTCTAAGGCTAAAGTAGAAGCATGTGGGTCAAAGGTTAAAGTAGAAGCATGTGGGTCAAAGGCTAAGCTACAAGCATCAACTAAAACACTCATTGTCAAAAGCCTTGTACCAATAACAAATTGTATAGATTAGTGGCACAAGGATATAATCAACAAGAAGGTATAGATTATGATGAATTATATGCTCCGGTAGCTAGATTAGAGTCAATTAGAATACTTCTTGCTATTGCTTATGCAAATGATTTTAAATTATATCAAATGGATGTAAAAAGTTCTTTTCTAAATGGTTTTATAATCGAAGAGGTTTATGTTGCTCAACCTCCGAGGTTCATTGATTTTCAAAAACCAAACTATGTTTATAAACTTAAGAAGGCTTTATATGGTCTTAAGCAAGCTCCTAAAGCTTGGTATGATAGACTAAAAACATTTTTGATAAAACATGAGTATTCAATGGGAATGGTCGATAACACACTTTTTATTAAGAAATCAAAGTCACACCTTATCATTGTTCAAATATATGTCGATGACATTATATTTGGTTCCATGAGTCAAAACTTGTGTGATGATTTTGCGAAAATCATGCACGACGAGTTTGAGATGAGTATGATGGGCGAGTTGAACTTCTTCTTGGGTCTTCAAATCAAACAAATAGAAGACGGAATATTTTTCAATCAATCCAAGTACATCAAGGAGATGTTAAAGAAGTTCGGATTGGAAGATTCCAAACCAACCAAGACGCTGATGTCAACAGAGATCAAGCTCACTAAAGTCGATGACGCCGACTTTGTAGATAGCTCTAAATATCAAGGTATGATTGGTAGTTTACTTTATTTAACTGCAAGTAGGCCCGATATTATGTTTAGTGTTTGCTTATAAGCTCGTTTCTAAGAAAATCCTAAGACTACCTATTTAGAAGTCGTTAAGCGTATATTTAGGTATATCAGGGGAACTAGTCACTTAGGATTATGATATCCAAAAGGTACCGGAATAGAAACTATAGTTTATGCCGACTCTGACCACGCGGGCGATTACGTTGATCGCAAAAGCACTAGTGGCGTTTGTATGTTCATGGGATGTTGTTTAACATCTTGGTTCGGTATAAAACAAATAGCCCTTGCTATCTCCACAACCGAAGTCGAATACGTCTCCGCCGGAAAGGCATGTCAACAAGCACTATAGATGAAACAAGCTCTCATCGACTATGGCATACGCCTCGACGAAATTCTAATTATGTACGACAATAAAGGCGATATTGACTTAAGTAAAAACCCCGTACAACACTCTAGAACAAAACATATACAAATCTGTCACCACTTTCTACGCGATAACGTCCAAAAGGGCAATATTTCTATCGAGAAAGTTGCATCCAAAGATAATATAGCCGATATATTTACTAAGTCTTTAAAACGTGAAGTATTTAATTATTTAAGATTAGGATTAGGAATGATGGAACTTGTCATGGATAGTGATCCTTTATCATCCTAAAAATAATCGTAAGCGAAAACTCTAATAAAGTAATTATTCATTATTCAAAAGATGTTAATTCTCATTACAACTTCCAATTACAAAACTTTCGATCATGAACATAATCAAGATTAGAATTTTATTAGATTAAGAAAATATCAATAAAATGACCATAGATATTTTCAAAATCTACATGTGTGGTTAATACATGAAAATTACGAAATCGATTAAAAAAGACAAAAAGAACAATCATAGAATTGCAACTCACAATTGTGTTGACGATGCTTTGTTAATTCTAAATGTTCATAAATGATTGTGTTATTATCAATGGTCAAACTTATGCTAACAGATAACACACTCCTAGTAGGATCGACTAAGTTGAAATTCCATCGAGAAATTCACGACAAGTTGCATGATTTGTTCAAACCTTGGACGTCGACTCCAAAAATCATATCACATACTCCTAATAGGATATATAACACATTCCAATTGCCAAAAACACAACACCATATCTCAATTTGCCTAAAAATCAACTATGTCCATTTTTATGGACACTTGCAGACCACGGATCCACCATAAGGAGATCTGTATGTTATTTAGGTAGATCCGTGTGTCATAGATCGCGGGTAAATAATTGATTTTAAATAAATTAGGACCACAACAAACATTAAACAAACACACTCACAAACTCAAATACCAAAACCCTTAAATAAACATAACTCTAATCGGCAATTGGACCAACTAATCTACAAAATCATCAACAAATCATCAATCTATAACAACTATTGTAAGTGATTTCATCTTATTTTCTATTAAATTTCATGTCTAGGTTTTGATTTTGATCAAATCACATAATTTGGGGCTTTCAATTTTTCTTGTTATTTTCGTACAATCAGAACTAAGATATAACAATGTATAACTACTTTGATACTCAAAAAGCGTAATTGAAGCAATTCGCCAAAAATCAATTTTCAACAAAAACCCCAAGTTATAATTTTCACTTCTAGGAACTTTACAAAACAAAAGTTGTTTAACTACATTGTTAATACAACGCAAAAACTTTTTTTTGATCTCAGGAATGTATTTACAAGATGCTTAATTCATAAGTATTTTTTGTTCCATTCATCATCAGAAATATCAAACATAGGTTGTGCATCAAGGTTTGATTATTATTAATAATAATGTTCTTTTATTCGAGTCAAGCAAACCGCACACCCACATCAAGTCGATATGAACATTCACTTAGAATTCATATTATATTTCTAGTTGTCGCTTATTGAGTCATTGTCATTTATTTATAGGTGAAATCACAGCATAAATGGACTGCAAACATACTAAAGAGTATCTACCTAGAGTCCATCGTACTAGACAAATGGATGAAGAACTTAGGGAGTCTAACCACATTCTTGAAAAGCTTCTCTTCCATGAAGGAAGAATCGTTACTCCATCCTTCATTACCGAAAACAACATGCTCCCTTTCTTTCAAGCTGTAGGTCTCGAGCCTTTTCTCACTCTCAATGAACCCATATGTCCTAGATTTGTAGTTGAATTTTATTATAGTCTTGAAGTCAAAAGAAATGAGGAATATATTCCTTATATTGAGTTCAAGCTTGGTCAATTCACCTTCATGCTAACTCCATCTCGTCTATCTCAAATCCTTAAAATTCCTCACACCTTAGAAACCTTACACATCTGAATGGTCACTAAACTCTCTTGATGATCATCCCATTGCCCCTAAACATGACATCATCAAAAAGGTAATCACTACTCCTAGAACCACTCAAGCTCAACTTCTAAGAGACCTCAACAAGCTCTACATTGATGACATTCGTCCTGATTTGAAAGGATGGGAACTTTTCTTTAAAGAAAAATTATTTTGCTTTATTGACAAAAGAAACATGGTGAAAGCATGCACTACATACATGCTTTACTACCTAACCATTGGAAGAAAGTTCAACTTTACTTCGATGATTATTTATCGAATGGAGGAAGTCATAAAGAAACGTAAAGGTCCCAAGCCTTTTGCCATGCTTTTGACTCGTCTTTACAATCATATCCTTACCACAAATCCTCAAGCCATTGTCCTAATTGCTAGGTTCACATTTCATGAACATGTTATGGATCCTCTAGAAATTTCAAGAAATCCTAGCAAAGAAAAGGGAAAGAAAATTACCTCTCCCCCAGTCATCTCCTCTTCATCTTCATCATCCGATGACAATGAAGCACCATCTTTTCTCGAGTTCTATGATGAGTTATCCGACAGTGAGGATCTAACCAAAGCACAACAAGAGAAGAGAGGAATGTTTAAATGCTTGAACTGATATATTGGCACTATCACCAAATACCTAGAGAAGAAAAAATGATTATGCTTGACTTATGCCTATATGCTCTTGTAGTATGTGATAATTTGCATCTTGTTAAGATCTTGATGAATTGAAAACTTTGATGTATGTTGAAACTTGGTACCCACTAGATGTTATTGTGGGTTATGGATATTGTTATCGTATGTTTTATGATATTTAGTAGAACACAATGAAGCTTGCATGATAATTTATTTTGATTTTTGGGTGAGAAATGATGTTTTGGTCCTTTTTGTTGAAGTTTGCGACCCACGGATCCACCATATGGTATATCCGTCTGTTGTTTTGGTGGATCCGTGGATGTCCAGGCCAAGCGCCAAAATTCGAATTTTCTTAATTTTTAACTTTTTCTACTTTATCTTATAACCATGCTATATGACACTATGTGGGATCTTAAACCTTAGGATATAACATGTTCTTCATATAATCCAAAAACCATTAACCAATTCATATCACCACTTTCTCCTTATAATCATCACCCTCAAACACCATTTTCTTCACGCTTTCTCCACATTTCTCATATACAACCATGACTAGTTCATCCAAAACAAATTCACTAAACTTCAAAAGAAAAACCACAAGAATGAGTGTCAAGTATCCAAACTATGTCAATCTCACATACTCAAGTGAGGAATAACCAAATAAAAGAACTCCTTCACCACCTCCTAGAAAAAAATCCCTCTCACCACCTCAAACTCCATCAAAATCCATCTCTAGCAAAAGCACACACTACACCTCTTCATCATCACCAAGTGAGTCTCTGACACTAACTCACATTGCACCTCTACCTAAACTTAGTTTTTTCATTCCAACAAAACTAGAACCTCAAGAACTTCCTCCACCTCAAATGTCACCAAATGATCCCTATGTTTAAACCATGGATAATTGGCCATCGGGCCCCTCTAATCCATCTTCACCACCACGTGTCTCTCGACCTCCTCCTGGTTTTCCAAATCCACCTCCAGATTTGGACCATTGCCATCAACACAAACTTTGTTTGTTAACATTAACAACAACACACCTCTTCTCCACAACAATACACCACCACTTGAAAACTTTCACCATCCACCACCAAATCTTGGAAATCAAGATTTTCCCAATCCTCCAAACATTTTGGATTTTGTTCATCCAAATGACATGCCTCACCTCCACAACATGTTTTGTCAATGTTGTAGAACCACAAGGCATGAAATCTAGATGCTCCAAAACCGTGTCAACTACATGTTCTCTTACATTCGACACCACCTCAGCCCTCCATCACACCCACCTTACTTTCCGCATTAGCAGCATAACCATCTCACCTCACCCCTTGAATTATATGGGAAAATGTTTTCTATCCTAAGATTTAAGATTTTTAATTATCTTCTTTAATTTTCTAGTTTAAGCTTATCATGTAATGGCTTTTACGCCAAATTTTATGTTTTATCCCTTATAATGGATTTCACATTATTTTTATTTATTGTATTGATGATGGATGTTTATTGTGTAAAATGTAAATGTGTGCATTTATGATTTTCATATATATATTTGCTAGTCTACTAACTTTGTTTTGTAGCAAGGCATCCATAGCTCAATTTCTTGGTGCCCCAAGCAAGGGAGATTATACACCAAGGGGGAGCACTTGCAACTTTGTTGTTATTTTTTTACTTTGCATTCGTAACCAAGTGACTTAGCATTCGTCAAAAACAAGACTTGCAAGGACCGCCTCTACAACACTTTTTGCTTCGACAAAAATAGGTATAAGATATGTAAACTCATCTACTAAATACTTATTTAGTAACTGTTAAATAAGCATGAGTTTATATTTTGTCATCATCAAAAAGGGGGAGATTGTTAATACAAATATTCCCGCAAAAATGATATTTATATTTAATGATCTTCATATTTTGATAATAACAAATATAATGTTATATTACGTAAACAAGTTATTTAGTCGAAAGTTTACTTGACGACGACAAATCACTTAAGGTGTGAATATGGCATTATTAAACATGGTTAATGATCAAAAAAAAATATTATCATTTTCATAAATCTTTTCTAATCAAATGATTTAAGCTAACACATTGTAACAACCTGAGTTTTAGGTCAACGTTTATCCTGAGCTAAGATAATTATTTTTGCTACGTAAATAATTATAGTCGTTTATACTATATAAGGTTTGATGAGAATATCCAGTTATAGGGTAATTTCATGCCGTGATTGAGTTTCCATTTGTTTTTAGCATCTAAGAAAGTCAAAAAAAATTATATTGTTGCTCCGAGAGCGTGAATATATTATTTTTATATTTTATGACGTTTCCTTGAGTTTTTGTAAAAACCGTGTTTAAAGGTCATGTTTTACGAGGTTTAACGTTTAATTAAACGTTTTAAAGAGAAATTAGTGGGACGGATTTAAAATATTTATTAACGTGGTGTGACCCGAGTCTTTGGCCGATTTTAAATAAAAGAAATAATGCTTTGTACTAGTTTTAAAAGGAGTTATAAGGAGGGACCTAAATTGCCAAATTTCCAAAGTTATCTTCTATAAATACAACCATAACACACACACTAATAATTTTTACAAAAAATTTCACTCTCTCCCTCTTGTTTGATCGGACACCACCACAAACACCTCATTTTCTGGCTTATTTTTGACATGCAATACAATCAAATTATATAATCTTAATCCTTGTTTCAAGAGCTACAAAACCTACTAATAAAACCTCACATGCAATAAGATTTGAAGAAGTTGAATTTTTGGTGTGTTCTTGCTTGTTTCGGGTATAAGAGGGTGTTTAGATTAGTTAGATTGTTGTTATTTTGAAAGGTTTAATTGAAAAAGGTTTTGGTTGTTTTATTTGGGTTGCGTCCGATTCTAAGCACCAAGGAGAAACCATAGTTTGATTTTATTCAAAGCATTGTGAGCCTCTAATTATGATTATGTGTTGCTTTATTTAATCATATTGCGTGTATTATTATTATTGCTAGATGATTCAAGTGCGGAGACTATTGAAAGTGTGTTTTGTTATTGACCAAAGTTTGATGGTTTTGGTATAACTATAGACTAGTTAAGCGTATTTTGATAGTCGAATTATGTCAAAAATGTCGTTTTCATAGGTTTTGGGTTGACCAAGTTTGACTAGAAAGTTTGACTTGACCGAAGCGAGTCGAGAAATTTTTGAAAGTTATTTTTGATAATGTTAAGTGATAGTGTTCGCCTTAAGCTTCGTTTCGCTAGGTGGATCGTCACGTAACTCTTAACAACGAACGTTTTATGGTCGAGTCAAGTTTGGGTGTTTTTGGGGTAAAAAGTCAACTATGAAGTTTGACTTTTGAAAGTCAAACTTACGTAAAATTTGAATAAAGTCTATAATGAGCAAAGGGTTTATATTTCTAGTTAATGGATAATGAAGTATGAGTTCGGATTATATTATCCTTACTTTCGGTAACTTTCTAAAAATGGAAACTTTATGGAAAATGTTGTACTCCCTCTGTCCCAAAATTATAGTCCATGTTTCCTTTTTGGGATGCCCCAATTTAATTGTCCACTAGTAAAAATAGATAGGAAAGTTTGATCAAGTTTATCATATTACCCTTACTTGAAATTATAATTACAAACTTTAAAGAAGACTTTATTTAATTAGCTAAGGGTAAAACTGTCATTCTGTTAAAAAGTAAGAAAGAGAAAGCTGCAATAAATACACTTTTCTTAAACTGTGTGTTTTTTGTCGGGGAGAATAATTTTGGGACGGAGGGAGTAATATTGTTAAGTGCGTCAAAGTGAAATGTTTTGCGTCGCACTTGGAGATTGTAGTATATGATTGTATGTACGTAATAGTAATATATATAAATGCAAGTATGTAATATATGATTTAATATACTATTAGTCACGTACCGCTATATATGTATTACATAGGTCGCGGTTAGGACGTGAAGCTATTTGCACTTGTTGATTTGATTAATTTGGATCTATTGCTTAAGGGGAGTTTATAGCCTCGCATTTAAATCTTTTAGATGTTTTTAAACCCGCGAGGGGGATGCATGTTTGTTTTATAAAATCGAACACATATGATTTTATGGTATGTTGGACCCGATTACGAGATTGTTTCCGCATAAGTAGCTATTGTCTAAGTCCCTTATTTCATGAACCATTAATTGCCTTGTAAGGTGAACGCTAATGCATTAAATAAATCTATTGGGTTTGACAACCATGTCCGGGGTCTGAATCCTTGTGACCACCTTGTTATACGGACATTTTGTATTTAGAGAGTAGTACGTATATGACAATAATACCTTGTTTTGGGGCACACTAACATATGAAATGCCATATGTATTGTTAACTTTTGGTATCATGAGCTTATTGCGTAAAAGAAAAGAAGTTGCTATACATTGCATTCGTTGCTTTGTTTTTCTGAGAACTAATTATGTGTTCAAAGATATTGCTTATTAATTATTTTAAACTCTATGAATTTCACTCAACATTGTTGTTGACGTTTTAAACATATTTTATCCCAGGTAACCAAGGATGAAGGCAACGATGGCGTAGAGGTGTCGTGCGTGTGATGGATTTGATGAAAGACTACTTGTGTGTTCGTTGTCTTTCAAAAACAATGTTTTATGTTGTTCTAAAACAATGTCTTTATTTTGAAACAACAGTTTTTTAAATGTTGTAATGGTTGTGGTTGCGATTCTGTGGAGACCTAAACGCGTTTTTAACTCTGATTAATAATGGAACACATGTTTGTTAAACGTCTCTTTTGGGTTATTTTCTATTGTCTTGGTGAATAGTGCTATTTAATAACATCCAAATTGCTAATTCCGTTGCGCAATCCAATGTCTGTTGGATGAGGGTGTTACAGAGTGGTATTAAGAACCTAAGGTTATAAAGAACTAGGTCAAGTCTTTTTGAAAACCTAAACTATAACGCTTCTACACCCACGCCGAGACTCCTCGTTGCCATTGGTTACCTATAGAAAGAAAAGGTAAAATTATTAATTGTTATGTATAGGTGTATTTACGTATGTGTTGTATGTATAAATGGTTAAGTATGGATATATTTATGCATGTGTTGGATGCATAAAGTGTTATGTATTGGTACATTTATCCATGTGTTGTATGCATAGAATGGTATGTGATTATATGATAATTATCATTATATATGTTTAAAATATAATTGAGGTATATACAGAACGAGAATGCCACGAATTGTGAATTTTTATTTGTTGCGCTTTTATGGGAACTGTTATTTTGATAATAGTGTTCCAATAAGAATAAGAAGTGATACACTATTAAGTAAGTATTGTGTGATATTTTTTAGATTATCATGGTGAACGTAATTCCTCCTGATCATGTGGATGATGTACGCGTTGTTGAGCCGAATCAACATGATGATGTTCCTGTTGTTCCCGAGCCTGTCTTAGAGGATGAAGACGAGGACCCGGAAGAAGACGAGTTTGAGGAAGAATAAGAACCCCAATAAGAAGAAGATGATATGGAAGTCGACATCAAGGAAGATGAGAATGAGCCTGAGTTGACATATCCTGATGAAGAGGTAGATCCTCTTAACCTTCCACCGCCTGCTTATGAGTCAGAACGGATGTGATTGAGGTTGAGAACCCGATTAAGCACAAGGATGAGACTATTCCTGCTAGCGTCCATGAGGTAGGTTAATCGTCTACTGCTCCTTTTCTTCGAGAGGACAATGATGTTCTATTTCCTGGTCTCATGAGGAGGGACATTAACTCTCTTTTTGGTTAGATGGATTCTCTTTCAAGACGACTGTATGGTCGTGAGACGACGCATGCATTGGTCAAGAAGAAAGGAAAAGCAAAGGACGAGTATTATGGTAAGTTGATTTTGGATTTGGGTAATGAAGTGCGTTCTAGTGTGGAACAAGGAACGGCCACAATGGATGAGATGGTTGAAAAGCTTGGTAATGCTGAAGACAAGGTTGAGTGTAAGAGATTGAAGAAGGAACTTGAAGAAGCAAGGTTTAGCAACACATTCCTTCGTATGTAGAACGAACGAGTCGAGAGAGATCTTTATTAGACTAGAGTTCGAGCTCATGAGTTCTATCAAGAGATGATTCGTAGAGCATTTATGTTTGAAGAAAGACCGAATGAAGCTATCGATGTTCTGATTGAAGACGAGAAGAGTCCATCGTCTGTGCCGCGAGGATCTCCTCATGATTCTTAGTAGTTTAGTTTTAATTATGGTGTCTTTATTTTGTAATCACTAAACTGAATCCTCAGTAAGTAGAATTAGTGCTATTGGTTGTAACGATTTGTATCATTTCATGAAACAATGCAACTATGTATTAACTCTTTTGTGATGAAAAATGAATGACTATCTTTTGATTACTACTTGATGTTGTGTGACTGTTGTTGTGATTGATTTGTCATTGTACCATGTTATGAGTATATCATGTTATGAATGCTTATCAGATTGTTTTCTGTGTAACGTGACAGAATCATGCCTCCAAAGTCTGCACCTTTGACTCAAGCTGCTATTCGTCAAATGATCAAGGAAAGTGTCGATGCTGCTATCGCTGCTGAGCGAGCTAGACATGCAAATGCTGGAAATGATGCTAGGGGGTCTAGACCAGTCAGGGGTCAAGATGTCGCACCAGTTGTTCGTGAGTGCACTTTTGTTGGGTTTATGAAGTGCAATCCTACTACTTTTCATGGCATTGAAGGAGTTGTTGAATTACAAAGATGTTTCGAGAAAACCGAGAGTGTTTTTGGAATCAGTGAATGTGCAGAGGGCAAGAAGGTTAAGTTTGTTGCTGCAACATTGCAAGGACCTGCTTTGACTTGGTGGAATGCTAATGTAAGAACACGAGTTTTACGACGCGTATGACGATCATGAATTCGACGTCATAATTATTCTTTTATAAATTCGTGTGAACGAACGTCGACATTTAAAATTTTATTTGTCGTGAATAATTATTTTCATATTTTATTACAAACGGAAGTTTGAAATTTTTATTTTTGATGTTTCGCGAGTCAACGTTTGACCACATGTTCGTTAAACGTTTTAAGCAACGTAAAAATTCACGACGCGTCTCGTTATTATTTTTAAGATAGTGAATTTATTATTTTTACGAATGTCGTCTTTTGTTCCTTGTCTTGAGCCGGACTCGTTTTTTTAAGTGTATACATTTTATTAAATGTTTTAAACAAAATGGAGTGGGACAAAATAAAAATAAGTTCGAAAGTGATTAACGAGTGTTGTGGTCGGTTAATAAATGAACCAAACGAACGTCCCTATGTATTAGTTTTGCAAGACTTAAAAGATGGAGGGACCGTTTATGTTAAACTAACAAACTTATCTTCTATATAAAGAGGTCATGTGCATCATTTTATACTTTACAAATTTTGTTTCCTTGTCCTCCCTTCTTCTTTGTTCGAACTGGCCACCACAACTCACCACCAAAACACTTGATTTTTCGACATGCATTCCGATCCGACTTAAAAATATTAATCCCCTTATCATTCCCTACATATCCCACTAAAGAAACACAACATGCAATGGGTATTTTGGTAGTTTGAGTTCAGGCCGAGTTTGGTCGAAATGGGTTGGAAGAAATGGTTTCTAATGGAAAAATAAAACATTGTAGTGAGCTTGGTTTAAATGAAAAAGCTTCGGTTTCGGTTGCGGGTTTGGTCTGAAGTCATGGCCAAGGTCAAAGGGGGACGAGACGAAATTTTGATCGAGTCCGACATAGCTCAAATAGCATTGTGAGCTTCCTTTTATATCTATTTCGTTTGTTTTGTTCATTTGATTTGATATTATTCGTTGCATGTGATGAAATCTATAAGATCTTGCGTCGTCTAGTTAGTTGATGTTATAAAATGATTGAGCAAGTTAAATATGAATTATAGGCCATTTTAGATGTGTCGTGAATGAATTTTTAGGTCAAAAGTGGATTTTTGGCGCGTTTTGTACTAAGCAAAACTGAGTAGAAAGTTTGGCACGGAAAACGAGGTTTGAGATTTTTTGAAATTTGAATTTGGGTTAGAAAATATGGTAGAAGGTATTTTTACGAGCGTTTCGGTAATTCGAACGCCCCGTAACTCCTAATAACGAAGAAGTTACGGCGAAAACAAGATTTGAAAACTTATATATTTTCCAAACAACTATTGCATTTTTTTAGTTGCTGGCAAAATTTTAAATGGCCGTTTTGAGCACTTTCGAGTCCGTTTCGGCTTCTGGCGAAATACGAAAGTTGCTCGGAATGATGTTATACTTTGTCGCGAGGCTCGCTAGTTTTAAAATCGAGTAATAACGGGTCAAAACATAAGGTCAAAACCTGCGTTTTATTTAAAATGTCAAAGTTCTTGCCGAAACTTGCAGGGGAATTTTGGTCATTTTCTGTCGAGTTTAGGGTCTCGGCTAAAATTAAAAAGTTGTCCGGAATGTCGTTTTTCATAAACTCTCTTTTGAGACCGAGTCATGAAAATGTGATATAACGGG
>BQNB010122660.1:2608-20243 GCA_026074375.1 Tanacetum coccineum
ACCTTATTGGGCCCAAACCCAAACCCAGTGGGCCCAATACACAAACCCAAGCCCAAGCCCAACAAAAGCCCACAATTCTTTTTATAAAACTTTAGGGGCTGTTTTGCAATTTTCCAAACCACTTTTAACTCTTTTAGTTATAAAACAGCAGGGACCATTATTGCAATAACCCAAAACCTTTTAACTCTTTTAGTTATAAAAACAACAAGGACCAAATGCGTCACTTTCCAAACCTTTGTTATAACTGAAAAAGCTTAAAAATAAAATGAAAAGAGAAGAAAAGATGGAGGACCATTTTTGCATCTTTTCCAAAGATATCTTTTAAACCTGTAACCACAACTGTACCATAACCATTACCCGCCAAAACCATACCACCCCTTTCCCACGGTTTCTAAGCCATACCACCTCCCAAGTACCACCACCAGCTCACCCCTACCCATTCCCACCTCCCCATTGCCCCTATAACCCTCTCCCCTGGCACAATCACACAACCCGAAGCCCCCCTTCAATGGTGAGATGGTGTTTTAGGCAAATGAAAGGCTAGGATTGCTTGGATTGACTTTGCACACTCCAGGAAACACAACCCAAGAGCTAGAAATGTTTGAAGACCTCTATAAAAGAGAAGAGAACAACCAAAAGAAAAAAATCCCGTTTTTACTTTTCTTAGTTTAAAATTTAATTAAGCTTGCTTTAAAATTGTTGTACTCAGTTTATTTTAAGTTTTTGTTGTAATACTTTCAGTTTTAATAAAAGTTAAGAGTGCTTGTGAAATTGCTAGTGTCGAAATTTGAAATATAATCTAAGATGTTTAATTCTGTTTAAATTGTTTAAATATGTGTTAAGAGTTATTAAACCTCAATTATAATTGATTCTTAAAGCCTGCATTACCCATAAAAAACAGTTAACAACCTTTTTTATAAATTAAGGGGGTGTTTGGTTTAGCATGCAAAATGGGTCATATGATGTCTATCATGGGTTGTAACCACTCAGCCAACTTTGGCTGAGTGTGTGGGGTTTATTAAGCCACCTTAATCACCAATTTTAGTTTGAAAATAAGTTTTTAGGTTTCTTTTATATTCTGTCAAATTTTCATAAGCCACAAAGTGAGCTAAACCACTTAAGCTGTGTAGACAGCTTAAGCACACTTTGTTTGTGCTTGTTGTTGTTGTTTCTAGCAATTTACCCAACCACTTGTTGCTGTCCCTTTAATTTGACAATATAAGTCAAAGAGTTTGTATGCATGATCTTTGAAAACCCCCATTTTCAAGCCCCATATTCAGCAGGTTTAAGTCCTCATTAGAAGCCCAATCTTTGAAAATAAGCTCATTTGCATCCCTTGTTAATCTGTTTGTGGTTTGTTTTGGCTAAAAAGCTCATAAGAGCTTATTTCATAAGCCCAAAAAGCCCTTAAGCTTACTGCCTTATTTCCCCTGGTGCTGAGCACCTAAACTCAGCCCACTTTTCTAGCTTATTTAGATATTAAGCACTAGGATATTTTTGCTTTTTCATGTAGCTTATAGGTCCCACTCTTAGGTTTTCCAGCTTATTTCCTTTAGTTTGCTTTTTAGTGTAGCTTAATCTTAGGCTTTAAGTCACCTTTTTCTGTTTTCTTATTAAAACTGTTAATATAGCTTAAGTTATCCCCAGCTTATTTTAGGGCTTATTCTAGAAAACTTAGCTTATTTAGGACTCCCCTCTCCTTATTAACTGTCCCCCATAGATTTTAGCTTATTTTGTTAGCTTAAACCCCAAAAAGAAAGAAAAATAAGCCATAAGCTTATTTAGCTTCTGTCAGTCCAAAAGCTTAAGTTTCTAGCTTATTTAGTGAGTAAAAAGCATAAGTGCTTTTACAAAAGTTACTCCCCTTGAGCCCCTTTACAACTTTGCTTCTTTGGCTTTTTGATAATAAGCACTTTGGACTTAATTTGTAATCGGGGTCCACTTCAGGGACCATTTGTGTAATTTTTTCTTTTATAGTTACCTCTGTTAGTCCCTGTGGTTAGTTAGCCTGTTACCCCGTTTGTCCTTGTGTCCTTTTCACTGTTAGTCCCTATAGTTAACTTTAGTTAGTTTATTTAATTTAATTAATATAATTTAGGTTAAAATCTAATTAGTTTAATTACTTTTAATTTAATCAGTAAAATTTGGGCATTTTTATATTTTTAGAATTGTTAACTTTTTCTTTATTTAATTTTATTTTTTCAGAATTTTTATAACTTTTATTTTTTGTCTTTTTCTATTTTCTTAGTTTTAATTAGTTTTTAATCTTTAAAAATTCATAAAAAATCCAAAAATTAATAAAAAAATATTTTTCTTTTTTATAAAATTTTCTTTTGTCATTTAGTGTCTAGGAAAAATATAAAATTTAGTATAGGCTTAATTTTTCTTAAATTTCAGTCTTAGACCCGTTTTACCGGGTGCGTTTTACCGTTTCTTTTCGTTTTACATTCAAACGACCTCCGTTTTTATTCTAGTTTTTTTTATTTTTCAAATTAAGTTAATTAGAATTTAATTTTGATTTTTAATTTAATTTAGCATTTATTTTCTTAATTTTTAGTATTTAGGTTTCCCGATACCTGATTCTGTTCCCCGTATTTTAGTATAGATTTAATTTTAGGATTTCCCTATAACTAATTTTGTTTCCCGTAGTTTTTAAGATCCCCATTTCCTATATCTATTTCCCGTAGATTAAATTAGGTTTTATTTAATTAATTTTAGTTGTAATTATATCAGTGTTTCCATCATATATTCTCCGTCATTCAATTTCTCATCAAACCAGGATTACTTTCAATTGCAGCCTCGTTGGGACATACGACCCGGGAATATCTCTTCCGGAATCTTTTTATCATTGATTTGATTCTTATATATTTAATCTCTTTGTGTAGCTTTTGACCTTTTCCCTTGGTTAAGGGCATTTGGTTGAGATTTGCATTTGAGTTATTTAAGTGTATACCGTCTTTGCTTCTAGGGAAGATCCCACGAATCACTATTTTTGGCGCCGTTGCCTGGTAGAGTCATTTGCTAACGATTGTATAACACCGACTTGATCTGAACTTGTCTTATTATAATATAACATATTAAAAAACACAAAAAAATTTTTCTTTTTCTTTTTAATAGTATATACCATATAAAAAATATAAAACAAAAGTATAAAAAAAAAAAACCCCAAAAAACAAAAATATAAAAAACTTTGTCCATAAAAAATTAAAATTCCACTAAATTGGTAAAAATACCAAAATATAATATTCTCCACTGAGGTATTATCATAAAAAGTATCCGGTGAACTACTTGAGTTCCAATCGAACCAAAGATTTAAAACTTGCCTTCTGTGTCATCATACTATATAACGGCTCCACCTAATTCTGATTGACAAAACTATAAAGTGGGTATAGAGGATGTTGTTCCTAGGAACTACGACCCAAAGGAGAAATAATTTCGCGCTATTCCTACCTATCCTCCGCACACGCTGTGCGATTTTTATTGGAGAGCTACCCCGTTAAGTAAGATCGATTATTGTGGCTTAAGTTCTCTAAACTGATTTTGTCCAATTGTGAATTATGTAGTAATAAATCCGAAAAACAAAAAAAAAATATCTTCTTTTTTCTCTTAAAAAAAACCGTTTAAATAAATTCTTTTCTTGCCCTCTAATTTTTGTTTAATTCTGATGGAGTCTTAACTCTGATTTGAATGTTTAGGGTGTGACAACCGAACGTGATAACTCTTACATTTATTCATAGCACAATTCAACAGTGCGGTTGTACGTCTCATTTGATGAAGTTATGTCTTAGTTATGTACTAATGGGAAATGGAAATAAAATCGATTTTTCAAACTCCGTACTCATTTGAATCAATCTCCAAGTTTCCTCTCTACCCACCCCACTCACTCTAAGCAAATCATGTGTGAATTTTGCGGGAACGATACTCAAATATTGTCAACACTCTCTGTACAGACACCTCAAAGCAGTTTTATCTATCCAGGCCAGATTACAGCCATTGATTTACAAATCCCCGCAAATTTGCATAATCTTCAACAACAATATCTTTGCTGTGAAAATTGTAGGGGTCCTCATGGCGCTATAGAATGACAACCGATTAGTTCAAAAACTCCTCCTTCGTTTCGGTTTTAGACCAACTACAAACCCCGCAATTTTCCGTCAAATCATCAAACTCCTCAACCAATTGAGCATGGAAGCTTTTGCAGCAACCCAAAGAGACTAATGAAATCATTGAAAGCTTTCTCAAAAAGTTTAATCGTATCTCTTGGGAAACGCCTAAGGTTCCTACTTTTGAGCAAGCTTTGGGACAACTTTTTTGAAGTAAAAGCCACGCTCAATCCGAGAAGTGCAAAGAAATTGCTTAGCAAACTTTGTTCAAGATGGTGTACTAAAATCCATAAGTACGAGCTATCAGAGTACATCAATACTGCCGCTTGGAATCGTCCTACTGGGGAACTCGTCTACTGTGATAGAGGATGAAGACGAGGACAATACCCATTGCAATCACACCCGAATCACCACCAAAGAGCCCGATAACACTCTAAGTTTTGTGGGACGAGCATCTTGACACTATTTCCGGCAACGAATCGGACGGAATTTCATAAGGACTAGTGTCGCGAATCTTGTCCCAAACCCCAATTGAGTTCGAGATTTTTCCGATGATGAGTGTGATTTGTGCCTCCATATGATGATCTTCTAAGAATCATGATTTTACATTCTCCAAACCTCTCTTCGATATCGATGAAGATTTTACCTTTAAGTGACGAGTCATTTTCGATGAGGACATTCCAAAGAGAATTTTTATAATTTTCTCTAATCCCTCTCTTTAATCATAGATGAAGAAATTGCTTTCGACTAAGGTAGATCGAATTAATGATTGAGGTGCTGGAAGGCATCCATCAATTCCACCCGGGAAATGAATCTTTTGATGCTAGAATCTTATCTAGTAGAATCCGTGCTAATCGAGAGACATTTTCCGATAATTCTTCTCCTCAAGATGATTCTCTTTCCAATGGAGGTTCGCGGTAACTCATCCTTCCAGAAAATCAATTCCACCAGAAATTGAGGAAGTTGAAATTTGACCCCCGGGAAGGTGAAATTCTGTTTTTGGAAAGTTTGCTCTACGATAACTCATCTCCCTCGAACTCCGAAGCTCTTCAAGCCAATTCAATGCATCGAAATCTCTCTCCCTCCATCTCATATCCCCCGTTCGGATAATGATTCTCTTTGGTAGAGATTGACTTGTATCTTGCTGATGACGGATCCTACCACCAGGAATTGAGAGTAGATGATGTCGACTCCGTATATGACGAAACATCTATTTCCCTTCCCGAGTTCGAATCGTTTTTAATTTTTGATTATCCCAATTCGGTGAAATTTCAACCATTGATTTGGTTAACAGACATCCCCGTATATATTCCTCCTGTTTTTACCCACTCCACCATCCCATCCTGGAGCAGATTTCATACCCACATAGTTGAATTTTTCCTGCTTATGTTTGTATGGAATCTTTCTCCCATTTCTTGCTTATCCTGTTATTCGCCTTCTCCTTCTCATCCTGTGGGGATGAAGACACCATATATTGATCCCGGCATTTCAAAAGTATCATTCTGCTATAGCCGGATGTATCTCATCGAGTGGAAACTTTTTCATGAAATTCAATACTTATCGTAGTCACGGTTGAATGAAAAGTCCGATGATGATTTTAATTTTCCACTTGTTTCCTCCAAGGACCATAAATCCTTATTGTATTGGTCAAGCATCGCGACCACAAAACAAGCGCTTCGTGGGAGGCACCCCATGCTTAATATCCGTAGTATTTTTTGTAATAAGTGTTGTTGTTAGAGTAAGATAGCTTTTCTTTCCCATTAAACCACGTTTTCCTTGTTGTTATTGTTTATTGTCCAGGATTTGCCCGGATTGTGAATACCTCAGTTTTGTCATTCATCAAAGAGATTCACATCCCAGCTTCATTTGGGAATCCTGATAATCTAAACTTAATCGACTAACGTGTTATCTTTTTTGGCATACCTCAAAAATGTCCTTAAGTGATTTAAATGTAGTACCCTTCAAAACATCGAAGATGATGTTTTATATCTAGTGTTTGTGGGGGGTATCTCTTCGATATTGATTGTTTCCACCTCCTTCAGCATTGTTACCACGTGAACCCTTTTTTTTTACATTACCACCAAATACCAAAAAAAGAAAAATTAAAAAATTTTCAAAAATAATAATTAAAGTGTTTTGGTCGCAGTTTTGCTTTTTCTTTTTTCTTTTGGGTAGAATAAGAATAATTTTTGACTCGATCGGGCGTGTTGAGCCCTAGCTAGTTCCTTTAAGCCGGCTATCACAGAATTCTAAAGCTTGAAAATTTAAAATGTGAAGAGCGAGAAATTAAGAGTTAAATATAAAAGTTAAATGGTGCTAATCAATATTCTTCAAAAAACAATAAACAAGTAACATTGGGTTGTTATTCTCTCCCCATAAAATCAGAATCCCACCTAATCATACGTACTCAATTTAATTCAACTAAGTCAATCGATGTTTTCAGAAAAAGCTTCAAATTTGTAACTTGAGTTTTCAAAAGCGAGATTTTATAGTGATTTAAAAGATAAATGCCAAAGAAGCATGAATGAAATGTGAATGCAAAAATGCATGAATGTTGAAATTTTGCCAATGAAGCATACAATTGACATTATGGAGCAAGTAAAAGATGTGGTCCGTGTGATCTCTCACTCACCGCTAGCAACGAGGTGTGGGGATCAAAACTAAGACGTCTAATACTTCTACTATGGATTTGTGTGGCCGTGATATCTCACTGGAAGAAAGGTCTGGTGAGTGTTCAAACTAAGACACCATCCTTAGCATATTAGGACTAATGAGTTGATGTGATTCCCACTAGCTAGCAACAGGGGTTGGTTTCAAACTAAGAATCCGGTCGTTGTTGTGTGATATACCTACATCCTTTAACCACGAGGTATGGGATTCAAACTAACACCGCATTCCTAGCTTAAAGAACTTATGATTATGATGTTGAAAATATTGCAAAAAGTTCTACAGTATTAAATCTCGAAATCAAGTTACGAGTCTAAATAAGGTTGTATGCTGCTTGAGTCATGGAGTCATTTTGAATTATGACTATGAAAATAGTAATCTATGGATACATTAAAATGAGTACAACGCATTCAATCGATATTCCATGTTTGGGAGTTAAAATTTCACAAGTCATAAGTATGAGTGCTTAACATCGGAACTTATATCGACAATGATCTTTTTAATTGCCTTATGCTTAGGAAATTTTGAAAATTCGAGAACGATGAAATTTATCCGTCAGTACAACCGTAGATCACTCCTAACGCGCTTCTCAATCTATGAACCAAGGAATTAATAAATAAAGAAAGCCAAACTTGTTAAAAAATGAGAAAATCCAAAAAATAAGTTTATAGTTAGTGTAAATTCATAAAATGGAAACGGTTCCTTACATGTTTACTTCATAAGCATTGCGTGAGGACAACACAATCCCTAGTATTTGGGTGAATTGAAAGTGCATAATTAACACAATCTTGTTTACCTCTAAAAACGAGCTTAAATGACCAAAAACAGACAAAAACTGCCAAATATACGTTTGTTTTGCATTTGTATTGTGCAGGAAGTGGATATCATCAAAAAGACAGAAAACCAAGCCAAAATGACAAAACTGAGCATGGAATGGAAAAGACTGTGCAAAATCAAGGCCAAAGTCCAAAAATGCCAAAGTCATAGTCAATACAGAAGAATCAGCAGCAAACCGGAGCCCGGAACTGAAGAATAACTATTTAAAATGCAATCTTAACCCATCCTGAAGGCCGGGAAAAGCCCAAGATAGTAATAATTATGAAGACAGTTGAAGACCAAATGGGCCCTCAATCAATTATCAACACCCTTATGTGTGGCAATTGACAAAGTGACTGTGAAGACTTTGAAAGGCCCAAGCCTAGCCCAGTTACAGCCCACACCTCAGCCAATTGATACACCACAAAACCCACCTGAACCCTTATTTGGCCTTAAAAAGCCCCAATAACATAAGCCTAAATCCTATTGGGCCCAGACACACTCAATTGGCCCAATACAAGCCCAAAGCCCAACAACAAAACCCAAGCCCAACAAAAGCCATTAATCCTTTTTCAAGAACATATGGACTAAAGGGCTTGACATATTTTAAAGAGAATTTATAAAAACAATGGAAAAACAAAAAGAGAAGGACTAAACTGCCAAAAAAATTGGCCCAAGTTTTCTCTTTTTATAAATAAAACACAAGGGCTGTTTTGCAATTTTCCAAACCTTTTTATTTCTTTTAGTTATAAAAACGACAAGGACCTTAATTGCCACTTTCCAAACTTGGTTTATAACTGAATTTTCGGGCCAAAAGAAAATGAAAAGAGAACCAAACATGAGGGGTCAAAAGTGCATCATTTCCAAAACTTTCATTTAAACCTGCAACCACCTTGTACCCTCAACCCGTTTACCGCCAAAACCCAAACCCCCTCCCCCATGGTTTCTAGCTCCAAACCACTATCCCTAGTACACTCTACAGCTATCCCATACCCTTCCCCACTCCCCATTACCCCTATACCCTTCCCTGTTGACAATCACACAACCCGAAGACCCCTTCAATGGTTGAGATGAAGAGAAGCCAATGGAAGGCTAGGATTGCTTTGAAGAGTTTGTACTCTCACAGCAAACACGACCCAAGACAAAGAGAAGGCAAAAGGACTTCTATAAAAGAAAAGAGAACAAGCCAAAGAAAAAAATCCCGTTTTTACTTTCTTAGCTTAAATTTTAATTAAGTTTGCTTTAAAAATTGTTGTACTCAGTTTCTTTTTAAGTTTTTGTTGTAATCCTTTCAGTTTTAATAAAAGTGAAGAGTTCTTGTTATTGCATTTGTCAAAATTTGAAACATAATTTAAGTAGTTTAATCCTGTTTAAACTTGTTTAAACATGTGTTAAAGTTATTAAAACTCTCTTGTAACAACATTTCACAGCTTTTACTCCACTAAAAAAGCCAAAAAACCCGAAATTATAAATTAAAGGGGTGTTTGGTTTAGTCTCAAAATGGGTCATATGGAGTCTATCATGGGTTGTAACCACTCAGCCAACTTTGGCTGAGTGTGTAGGGTTTATTAAGCCAATTAAATCACCACTTTTAGTGTTAAAATAAGTTTTTGTGCCCCTTTGTATTTCTGTCAAAATTTTATAAGCCACAAAGTAGCTAAACCACTTAAGCTGTTTAAACAGCTTAAGCATCATCTCTTTGTGCTTATTTCAGTCATATATAGCCTTTTCAAAACCACCTTGTTCTGTCCCTTTGGTTTGACCAAGTATAAGTCAAAGTTTGGCTTTGCAATTTTTTTAAGAACCCTCAATTTTAAGCTACAATATCAGCAGCTTATATTGTTTTCTAGACTCTCATACTTTGAAAATAAGCTCATTGACCACCCCTTTTAATCTGTTTGTGCTTGGATTTAGCCAAAAAGCTTTTATAAGCTTATTTCAATAAGCCAAAATAAGCCTTAAGCTCACTGTGTGCCTTCCCCTGGTGCTGAGCACCATAGTTTAGCCCCTTTTATCTAGCTTATTTTATACTAGACTCTAGGATTTTATTGCTTTTATTTATAGCTTATTACTAGTTCTTTAAGCTCCCAAAATATTATAGCTTATCTCCCTTTCTAGGTTAGCTTAAAAGTAGCTTAAAGTAGCCCTTTTTCTTTTTTTATAAACTGTCATTTTAAGCTTAATAATAGGACAGCTTATTTTAGGGCTTATTAGATTTCCATAGCTTATATTTAGGAC
This sequence comes from Tanacetum coccineum, assembly GCA_026074375.1. Taxonomy (NCBI): domain Eukaryota; kingdom Viridiplantae; phylum Streptophyta; class Magnoliopsida; order Asterales; family Asteraceae; genus Tanacetum; species Tanacetum coccineum. The sequence goes on from BQNB010122660.1 coordinate 12,433, forward strand.
TCCCCTCTCCCTATTTATCTGTCCCCCATAGTTTTAGCTTATTTTGCTAGCTTAAATCCCAATAAGAAAGAAAAATAAGCTTATAAGCTTATTTAGGTTCTGCAGTCCAAAAAGCTTACATTTCTGGCTTATTAAGTTCACTTGAGCTTATGCACCTTTTATGAAAAATACTCCCCTCAAGCCCCTTAACAACTTTGCTTCTTTGACTTTTGCATAATAAGCTGTTAGGACTTGATTTGCAATCGGGGTCCACCTCAGGGATCATTTATGTAAATTCTAGTTTTTAGGTTACCTTTGTTAGTCCCTGTTGTTAAGTACCCTGTTGTTTCGTTAGTCCTTGTGTCCTTTTCACTGTTAGTCCCTATAGTTAATTTTAGTTAGTTTATTTAATTTAATTAATTTAAATTAGGTTTAATTTTAATTAGTTTAATTACTTTTAATTTATTCAGTAAAATTTGGGCATTTTTATATTTTTAGAATTGTTAACTTTTTCTTTATTTAATTTTATTTTTTCAGAATTTTTATAACTTTTATTTTTTGTCTTTTTCTATTTTCTTAGTTTTAATTAGTCATTAATCTTTATAAATTCATAAAAAATCCAAAAATTAATAAAAAAATATTTTTCTTTTTTACAAAATTTTCTTTTGTCATTTAGTGTCTAGGAAAAATATAAAATTTAGTTTAGGCTTAATTTTTCTTAAATTTCAGTCTTAGACCCGTTTTACCGGGTGCGTTTTACCGTTTCTTTTCGTTTTACATTCAAACGACCTCCGTTTTAGTTCTAGTTTTCTTTATTTTTCAAATTAAGTTAATTAGAATTTAATTTTGATTTTTAATTTAATTTAGCATTTATTTTCTTAATTTTTAGTATTTAGGTTTCCCGATACCTGATTCTGTTCCCCGTATTTTAGTATAGATTTAATTTTAAGATTTCCCTATAACTAATTTTGTTTCCCGTAGTTTTTAAGATCCCCATTTCCTATATCTGTTTCCCGTAGATTAAATTAGGTTTTATTTAATTAATTTTAGTTGTAATTATATCAGTGTTTCCATCATATATTCTCCATCATTCAATTTCTCATCAAACCAGGATTACTTTCAATTGCAGCCTCGTTGGGACATACGACCCGGGAATATCTCTTCCGGAATCTTTTTATCATTGATTCTTATATATTTAATCTCTTTGTGTAGATTTTGACCTTTTGCCTTGGTTAAGGGCATTTGGTTGAGATTTGCATTTGTGTTATTTTATATATATATACTATACCACGAACCACTAAACCTCCGAAACAAAGAGATTTTGTGATTCATCGAAGGGATCCTCGTCACCCGAATATCCCTTATCCTTCAAGAATGAATCAAGAAAAGCAAAAAGAAAAAGATGAAGTCCAAATACACAAGTTTTGGCAAATGTTTAAACAGCTTCATATCAATATCACTCTTGCCGATGCATTGATTTTAATCCCAAAATATCAAAAGATGCTTAAGTCTCTCCTTTCCAATAAGGAGAAGCTTATTGAATTGGCAAACACACTCGTTAGTGATAAATTGGCTAGGGGTTTTTCCTAAAGAAGCTTTCCCGAAAAGACTGGATGACCTGGAGGAACTTTCTCATTCGTTTGTGTTTTAATGAGCTCAATTGCAAAGCCCTAGCCGATCTAGGTGCTAGCATCAACTTGATGCCCACTTCTGGTGTGAAAGAGTTAGGATTACCCGAGCTATTTCCACGCCCCCTGAATGTACTCTTGAAAATAGCTAACCGTGATATTGCACTCTGAAAAGGAATTGCAAGGTGTTTTGTTCTGATTGGGAAAAGTTTACATTGCCCGCGATTTTGTAATTGTTGTTTTGAAAGTGAATCCACGTGTCCTTCCTATCTTGGTAGACCATTCGTACGGATCCAGCCTCAGTGGCTTTGATTGAGTTCATGGAGAAGAAAGGATTCTCGTGATGGTAAATGAAAGACTAATCTGGAACATGAGAAATGACACTTCGAGTATTCAACGAACCTCATCAAGAATCAATCAACATGATTGATGTTCTACAATGTTCACATGGAGGAAATCCGTGTGAAGATTTGTTTGCAACAAATCATCTGAGTGCAATCCCTCTCGATTTAGACCCGAGAACAAGTCTACTTCTTCTTCCCCCACCACTTATCGCCTCGAAGAAAGTGGAGTTAATTTGGGAAGAATTCGAAGCTTATCTCGCAAGTGATTCATTTCCCCCAGGAAATAGTAATCCTTCATCTATTCTCCCTCCTTTTCATAATTCTTTAAGTGGCAGTACCACTTCTTCTTCACCTAGTCTCCACCTTTCTAAGACTAGCGACATTTTCTTGACGGGTTCGCGTTGACTCGTCATATCACATTTCCACTAGGAAATGATGATCTTCCCTTTGATGTCGAATCCGATCTTCTAGAATTAGAGTATTTGCTTAACCATGATCCTATCAAGGATATGGATTCTATTCTCAAAGATTTGGTTGATGAATATTCTCTTGATGACAACCTTGATGATACCATCTCCGAGGAGTTCACCGATGAACTCGCTCCTAGTGAATCATTTCCATCGGTAAATGATGATATGACTCCCAAAGACGTTATTAAAGAAGTGAAATGTTTGCTTACTCAATCTCCATTAGCAAACTATTCTCTCGATAACGATCTTATTAATACCATTCTCGAGATGTTCACCGATGAACATGCTCTCGATTATTCATCTCCGTCATTATATGATGATGTTGATGATGATCTTGATTACTCATACCCACCATTATGGGATGATTATGATGATGACCTTTTTGATCATGAGACCTGATAAGTGCTTAATTACACATATCTTTTACCTCTAAAAACGAGCTTAAATGACCAAAAACAGACAAAAACTGCCAAATATATGTTTGTTTTGCATTTGTATTGTGCAGGAAGTGGATATCAACAAAAAGACAGAAAACCAAGCCAAATGACTAATACTGGCATTGAATGGAAAAGACTGTGAAATTCAAGCCAAAGTCCAAATGCCAAAGTCAGAGTATGACAGAAGAAATCAGCAGTCATTCACGGTGCCGGAACTGAAGAGATTACTTTTGAATGCAATCTTTACCATCTGATGGGAGGGAAAGACAATTGTTATCTTGAAGACATCGTGTAGACCCAAATGGCGCCCTCAATCTCAATTACAAGCAGCCCATTTGTGTGCAATTTGACAAAGACTGTGAAGACTTTGAAGACCCATCCTAGCACAGTTACAGCCAAATACTGCCATTTGTACTCACAAAACCTTATTGGGCCTGTAAAAGACACCAATAACGAAGCCTAACCTTTTTTGGGCCCAGTCACACTCAATTGGGCCCAATACAAGCCCAAAAGCCCAACAACAAAACCCAAGCCCAATACCCTTTTTATAAAACTCAAGGACCAAAAATGTAAATTTTAAAAACCTTGTTTTATAATTAAAAATGAAAAAAATAAAGAAAAGGGCCAAAAATGCCAAGTTTGAAACTTGTTTTATAAAAGAAAAATGTTTTAAACTAAAAGAGGGACTGAAATTGCAATTACCCTAACCTTTTTATTCTTTTAAAAGTTATAAAACCACAAGGGCTGAAATTGCAATTTACCCTAACTCTTTGTTTTCTTTTGTTATAAAACCAGAGGGGCCTTAATTGTCACTTTCTAAACTATGTTATAACTGAAAACTCGGCTTAAATAAAGTGAAAAGAGAGAGAGAGTTGGGGGGGCATTCTTGCCTCTTCCCCAATCTTCTCTTTTAAACCCTGCAACCCACCCCCGTACCCACCAAAATCAAACCGCCCCTTTCCCACGGTTTTCTTGCAATACCACTCTCCCAAGTACCCTTACAGCTCACCCCTCACCTTTCCCCACTTACCCTGCCACTATAACCCCTTCCCACTTGGAATTCACTCAACCCCGAAGTCCCCTTTAATGGTGAGATGGTGTACAGGGCAAACCAAGGGCTAGGATTGCTTAGGAAGTGTTGTACTCTCACAACAAACACAGCCCAAGTCCAAAGGAAGGCTGAAGACTGCTATAAAAGGGAGAAGACCAAGCCGAATTAACCACACCCCATTTTTTTATGTTTTTAGTTTAAATTTAATTCCAAGTCTTTCTTTTAAGCATTTAAGTGTAATTCAGTTCATTTAAAAGTTTTATGTTGTAACATCTTCAGTTTTAATAAAAGTTAAGAGTTTTTGTGATATAGCCATTGTCAAGAATTTAAAAATTAATTTAACCCTTTTATCTGTTTCAGTTTATATAACAAGTGTAACAAGTTGTTAAACTCAGCTTGTGAACTTGTTTCACCCTTTTATTTCTTTTAAATAGCTAAAAAGAAGCAACAGTTATACTTAAAGGGGGTCATGTGTTTGGTTTAGACCCCAAAATGGGTCATATGGGTGGTTTGTTATGGGTTGTAACCACTCAGCCAACTTTGGCTGAGTGTGTGGAGTTTAATAAGCCACTTTGATCAATCTTTTTAGTGTAAAAATAAGTTTTTAAGTCTCCCTTGCTTTCTGTCAAAATTTTATAGCCACAATGGAGGCTAACCCTTAAGCTGTGTAGACAGCTTTAGCACGTCCTGTTTTAGCTTATTTGATTATTCCTGTTTTAATTGTGTTTCGTTAAGGCTTAAAAGTATAACTCACCTTAAACTTAAAAGTTCTAACCTTATAACTAGCGCAGCTACTACTTTAAGTTAATATGGTAGTTAATACTGGTAGTTACTGTTGTTGTTCAGTAACTGCTAAGTTTCCTTGCTTTTTGATGCTTATGGTTCTAAAATAGCTCATTTGCCACCCTTGCTCATCTGTTTTGGTTGGTTTTAGGTAAAAAAGGCTTCTTAGAGCTTATTTGCATTAAGGCCCAAAAGCCCCCTAGCCTACCTGTGTTGCCCTCCCTGGTGCTGTGCACCTTAAATCAGCCTACTTTTCTAGCTTATTTGATTTTCTAAGCCTAGTCATTTTGCTTTTTCATATAGCTTCATTACTGTTTTTAAATCCCCAAAACCTTATAGCTTATCTCCCTTTCTAGTTAGCTTAATCTAGCTTAAAGTTCCCTTTTTCAGTTTTATTTTTACAAACTGTCAATATAGCTTATTTCATAGTTCAGCTTATTTTAAAGCTTATTGATGGGCCATAGCTTATAATTAGGACCTACTCCTAGCCTATTTAACTGTCCCCATAAGTTTTAGACTTATTTGTGGGCTTTAAACCCGCAAAAAGAAAGAAAAATCAAGCCTCTAAGCTTATTAAGCTTTTGCAGTCCAAAATTTAAGTTTTTTAGCTTATTCAGTGAGTAAAAGTTAAGTGCTTTTACAAAAGTCACTACCCTCAAGCCCCCTTAACGCTTTGCTTCTTTGGCTTTTTGATAATAAGCACTTTGGACCCACCTTTGTATCAGGGGTATCTTCTAAGGGGACCAGTTATGTTTATTTTCTTTTTAGGGTATCATTGTTAGTCCTGTGGTTAGTTAGCCTGTTTAACCCGTTTGTCCTTGAGTCCTTTTCACTGTTAGGCCCTTAGGTTAACTTTGTTAGTTTTTAATTTAATTAATTTTAAATAGGTTTAAAATTAATTAGTTTAATTACTTTTAATTAAATCAGTAAAATTTGGGCATTTTTATATTTTTAGATTTGTTAACTTTTTCTTTATTTAATTTTATTTTTTCAGAATTTTTATAACTTTTATTTTTTGTCTTTTTCTATTTTCTTAAGTTTAATTAGTTATTAATCTTTAAAAAAATCATAAAAAAAATCAAAAATTAATAAAAACAATATTTTTCTTTTTTATTAAAAATTTTCTTTTGTAATGTGAGTGTTAGGAAAAAGATAAAATTTAGTATAGGCTTAATTTTTCTTAAATTTCAGTTTTAGTCCGTTTTATACGGTGCGTTTTTCAGTTTTTTTCGTTTAGCATTCAAACGACCTCCGTTTTTGTTCTAGTTTTATTTATTTTTAATTAAGTTTAATTAGGATGTCCCATTTGTTTTTTCATTTAATTTAGCATCTTATTTCTTAATTTTTAATATTTAGGTTCCCGATACCTGATTCTGTTCCCCGTATTTTAGTATAGATTTAATTTTAGGATTTCCAATAATTAATTATGGTGCCGTAGTTTAAGTTCTATCCTTATTAACTAATTTTTGTTTCCGTAGTTTTTAAGTTCCCCATTTTCCTTTGGGTTTTCCCGTAGAATTAAAATAAGTTTATTTAATTAATTTTAGTTGTAATTATATCAGTGTTTCCATCATTCAATTTCTCATCAAACCAGGATTACTTTCAATTGCAGCCTCGTTGGGACATACGACCCGGGAATATCTCTTCCGGAATCTTTTTATAATTGATTCTTATATATTTAATTTCTAAGTAAGTCTTGACTTTTTGCCTTGGTCAAGGGTGAAGAGTTTGGATTTGCCTAGTATTTTATATATACTATTCCACGAATCAATTTTTGGCGCCGCTGCCGGGGAGGCATTTGCTACGATTTTTATCCGACTTTGATCTGAACTTGTCTTATTATTAATATATCATATTAAAAAACACAAAAATATTTTTCTTTTCTTTTTATTAGTACATATCATATAAAAATTAAAAAACCAAAAAAATCAAAAATATAAAAAAATTGTCCATAAAAATAAAAATCACTAATTGGTAATCATACCAAAATATAATATTCTCCACTGAGGTATTATCATAATAAGTTCCGGTGAACTACTGAGTTCCCAATCGAACTAAAGATTTTAAAACTTGCCTTCTGTGTCACTTACGATATACGGCTCACCTCATTCTGATTAACAAACTATAAAGTGGGTTTAAGGAGGGTTGTTCCTAGGAACTACGACCCGAAAGGAGAAATAAGCTTCGCGCTATTCCTACTCCTCCGCTCACCTGTGCGTTTTTCATTCTGAGAGCTACCGTGAAGTAAGATTGATTATTTGGCTTAAGTTGTCTATCTCTTGTCCGTTTAAAATAGACTGTGAATATATTTTAAATCCAAAAAAAAAAAAAAATTAGTGTAACTTCTTTTTTTTATTTTATTCCATTTTGTGCATGCGCACTCGATCTCAGTCTCGTGAGCCGCGACCTCCTCCACCAGAAGGACCGCCAGTTGTTATCGAACCTCTTCGTATAGAATACCCATTTCAGGAAGATCCTACTGTAGAGCCAATGGCAGACACTCGAACTATGGCTCAATTGCTCCAAGCACCCACCGAGGGTTACGAGGACGCAATCCTTATTCCTGAAATTGTGGCAAACAATTTCGAGCTGAAGCATGGGTTAATCAATCTTGTCCAGAACAAACAGTTCTTCGGTCATGACAAAGAAGACCCGCATGCTCATATCCGTTACTTCAACAAGATCACCTCCACAATGAGGGTCCCCAATGTTCCAATTACTACGATTAAGCTTATGCTTTTTCCATTCTCTATCGAGGGAGCAGCCCGAATATGGCTAGAAAAAGAACCCCCTCGATCACTTTCCAGCCGACTTTGTGGTTGTAGATTTTGATCCAGACCCCCGAGTCCCTTTAATTCTCGGGAGGTGCTTCTTAAAGACCAGTCGTGCTTTGATTGATGTGCACAAGGGTGAATTAACTCTTAGAATAGGAAGTGAAGCCATCACTTACAATTTGGATCAGACTTCGAAATACTCGGCCAATTACACTCACATGACGGCAAATAAGATTGACGTCATTGATATGGCTTGTGAGGAATATTCTCAAGAAGTTCTTGGTTTTACTGATATCATCGCGAGTGGAAATTCCACTCCGTATTATGATCCAATTGTTGCTACTT
>BQNB010122661.1:2141-20243 GCA_026074375.1 Tanacetum coccineum
ACTCTAATATCCTTTAAAACGAATATGTGTACTTACTCTCACGCCGGAGTCTAATCGTGGGGTCCGTCCCCACGTTAAGACTAACGGTTTACCTTTAATTATGCAGGAAATTAATCTCATCGCTTGGTTTAGTAATAGATCTAACCCATTTGCCCATCCCAATAACCATCCAGATCTATCTTTACAACCCGTAACATATTTTGTACTAACAAGTTGGCGCCATCCGTGGGACCCTAATACCACCGTGTTCTACGAAAGACACTCACCATGAGCAATCATGAACAAACCGCTCCTAGCCAACCCACGTCCGCCGTGCGGAATACGGTAGGGAGAGGAAAAGGGCCAACTCCGCAAGGTCGAGATGGGCCCGCGTCAGACGCAGCCCTCCGAGAGTATTGCGACAAAAATTACCACCAACTATTGCCAATCATAGTTGAGAGATTTAACAAAGAAAAAGAAAGGAACGAAAAATTGAAGGAAGTGAAAGCCCGACTAAACTTCACTGAACATTCCGGGACATCACGGTATTCAACGTCAAGGACGGCGAATACCAGAGAACATGAAAAGAGGCACAAATCTAGGCGCTCCCGCAGCCCAAGACCTAGCCCTAGTGTGTTTTCAAGAATAAGGCGTGAACGGTCGAGATCGCCAAGGCAAAAACCAAGAAAAAGAGAAGGAGACGTGTTCAAAAGGTTGGGAAGCAAAGGAAGGAGTGTGTCCGCACACTCAGATAGCTACACCCAGCGCTCCTACTCGAGATATACAGAAGCACTCTCAGAAAGCGAGGACAGCGGAGGCGGACATTGGAAGTTAAGGTCAAAGAAAAAGAAGCCAAGTAGGGAAGAGGATGACTTATCCCAGCCATGGGTATGTGAAGAAATAGATCCTTTCACACCCATAATCCGCTACTTTGATTTCCCGAAGACAAGGATGCCCAGCCATATTAAGACATATGATGGCAGTGAAGATCCAGAAGATCACTTAAAAATCTTTCAAGCAGCCGCAAAAACAGAGCGGTGGGCCATGCCAACTTGGTGTCACATGTTTAACTCTACGCTGACAGGAAACGCGAGAGTATGGTTTGATGACCTTCCGGCTGAATCAATAGATAGCTATGATGATCTGAAGAAAGCATTCCTAGAGAACTACCTTCAACAGAAAAAGTACATCAAAGATCCCATAGAGCTCCATAACATCAAGCAACGGGATGGAGAGTCTACGAAAGATTTTGTTAAAAGATACAAATTAGAAAGCAGGGATATCAAGGGAGCACCAGAGTGCATGAGGATCTCCGGATTCGTGCATGGTATCACAAATCCTGAACTTATCAAACGTCTCCATGACAAAATCCCAAAAATAGTTGATGAAATGATGAGAGTAACCACATCCTTTCTAAGGGGGGAAGTGGCAACCTCGAATCATGAGCGGAAGAAATCGTTTCCACCGTGGAAGCACCAAGAGGGCGGTCAAAAGCATGGTTTTAAGAAAGGAAGTTTCCGGAACCAACAAAGACCAGAAAGGAAGCATGACCGATTTGCGCTCCTCGCAAAAACTCCGAAAGAAATTTTGTCTTTAGAGAAAGGAAAATTCAAAGCCCTGCCACCAATGACAACCCCGGTTGAGAAGCAGAACCATGCTAAATTTTGTGAGTTCCATGGTGAAGTAGGGCATACAACGAACGAATGTATGCACCTAAAGAAGCAAATCGAAGAAATGCTCAAGGCCGAAAAGCTGTCACACTTAATCAAGGAGCTCAAACAAAACAACGGAAAGGAATAGCCCAAGATGGCAAAGAAAGGGGAAACCTCTGGAAAAGATAAAGCATTAACCATCCTAATGGTCCAACCATAGGAAAGAGTGGCTAGGCAAAAGATAACACAAAGCTTTTCTCCCGACCCGGAAATCTTTTTTCTACCTCTCGGTGCGGATGAAGGAACGGAAGGACCAATGATAATCGAGGCAGAGATAAGAGGCCATTGCATATATCGCATGTATGTGGATAGCAGACCAGCCTCGAAAATACTATATGAGCAATGCTTCAGCCGACTCCCTCCGGAAATCAAGAAATAATTGGTGCCAGCTACTACACCTCTGATTGGATTTAGTGGCGAGATAATATGAACGATTGGGAAAATACAGCTACTGGCAAAAATTGGAGACGAAGACCAATCCGCTTCAGCTTGGATGAATTTTGTGGTCGTAAGATCACCATCCCCATACAATGGAATAATCGGAAGGCCTGGAGTCAGGAAGCTGCAAGCAGTCCCGTCAACAGCTCACGGAATGCTAAAGATCCCAGTAGAAGGAGGAGTAATCACCTTAAAAAGCAACAGGCCGGTGCCGTTGGAATGTGCGATGGTCTCCGGACCTGAAGGAACCCTATCCGCTACAAAGCTAATAATAGAAGAAAGAGTCAAAGTGGCCATAAACCCGAAATATCCAGAATAAACAGTAATGATTGGCTCTACCCTCACCGAGGAAGGCCGCAACAAGTTGTGTGGACTTCTCTAGTGCCACTTGTACATTTTTGCTTGGAAGCCTGCGGATATGATTGGTGTCCCAAGGCATATGATCGCTTAAACAAGCCTGCGGATATGATCGCTTAAACATGCAGGAAGGATGTTCTCTGGTAAGACAAAAGAAAAGAGGTCAATCGACCAACATAAACCAGGCAATTCAAGAGGAAGTCGAGAAACTTGTCAAGGCATGAATGATAAAGGAAGTACACTATCATGACTGGCTGTCCAACCAAGTAATGGTGAAAAAGCATGACGACAGTTGGAGAATGTGTGTCGATTTCAAAGATCTAAATAAAGCATTCCCAAAAGACGGTTATCCGCTACCGGAAATAGACTGGAAGGTGGAGTCCTTGTGCGGATTCCCTTTCAAATGCTTTTTGGACGCATATAAAGGCTATCATTAAATATAAATGGCAAAGGAAGATGAAGAAAAAACAACATTCATCATAAGCCAAGGAATATTCTGCTACTCAAAATGCCTTTCGGTCTAAGGAATGCTGGAGCAACCTATCAACGTCTGGTGGACAAAGCGTTCCATAAATAGATTGGCAGAAATCTGGAAGTATATGTGGATGACCTTGTCATAAAAAGCCACAAGGAAGACAAGATAGTCAGAGACATAGAGGAAACATTCAAAACTCTAAGGGAAATCAAAATGAAGCTAAACCGTAAAAAGTGTACCTTCAGGGTAGAAAAAGGAATGTTTCTGGGATACAAAATCAACACTAAGGGATTGAAGGTATGCCCGAATAAGGTAGATGTTGTTTTAAGCCTTCCATTCCCAAAATGCTTAAAAGATGTGCAAAAGTTGAATGGAAACCTCCTAAGCCTGAACAGGTTCCTAGCCAAGTCAGTAGAAAAGTCTTTGCCATTCTTTAAAACCTTAAAGAAATGTGCAAAGAAAAGTGATTTTCTTTGGACCACGGAAGCTGAGGAAGCATTCAAACAAATGAAGCAATTAATAGCAGAGCTTCCCATGCTAACCGCACCAATAGAGAAAGGGGAACTCATCGTTTATCTAGCGGCAGACAAAGAAACAGTTAGTGCAGTCTTGATGACGGAAAAGGAAGCTAAACAAATGCTCATCTACTTTGTCAGCAGGGCATTAAGAGGTCCGGAATTAAACTACACATCAATGGAAAAATTGGTGTTAGCATTAGTACATGCTAGTAAGCGCCTAAAAAGGTATTTCTAGGCATATCCAATCATAGTAATCATGGACCAATCAATACAACAGGTGTTATCAAGACCAGAAGTAGCAGGAAGGCTACAAAAATGGAGCATTGAATTAGGTGAGTACGCGATACATTACAGACCTAGAGTATCAGTTAAGGGGTAGATTCTAGCGGACTTCATAGTCGAACGACTAGAAGAGGAGTCTCCGGACACTCTAATGGAAGAAGAAGAGGCGCTCCCCGAACCTTGGACCTTGTTTACGAACGGATCCTCCTGCACAGATGGTTCCGGGGAAGGAGTGATACTCACAAACCCGGAAGGGATGGAATTCACTTATGCTCTAAGATTCAGGTTTGATGCAACAAACAATGAGGCGAAATACGAAGCTTTGATAGCTAGATTAAGGATAGCGGAACAAATAGGCGTTAAAAATCTTCAGGCACATGTTGATTCACGATTGGTAGCTAACCAAGTGAACAGAACGCACGCTGCAAAAGTGATTGATATGATCTGATACCTAGAAAAAGTGAGAGCACTCACCGAGAGCTTCAAGGCATTCTCAATCAGACAAGTACCTAGAAGTGAAAATAAAAAGCTGATGCACTAAGCAAGATAGCATCCACAAGCTTTACACATTTAAGCAAGCAAGTGTTGGTCGAAGAGCTAAAAGAGAAATATATAAGTGAAGTGGAAATACTAGCAGTCATAGAAGTGGAGGGAAATACCTGGATGACTCCTATTTTCGAATTCCTTACAGACGAAAACTTGCCAACGGATGTGAAAGAAGCAAGAGTAGTGAGACCCAAGTCACAGCGTTTTTCCGTCATTAATGTGACTCTCTACAAAAAGTCGTTCCTTAGGCCATGGCTACGGTGTGTAGGGCCACTTCAAGCAAACTATGTTCTGAGGGAGATACATGAAGGATCTTGCAGCATGCATGCAGGCACGCGATCTGTCGTTGCCAAAGCATTAAGAATTGGTTATTATTGGCCTACCATGCATAAGGACGCAAGGGTATTAATAAGAGCATGCGGAGATTATCAAGTCCATAAGCCTGTTCCAAGGAATCCCCAGCAAACACTAACTCCAATCATGTCTCCATGGCCATTTTATAAGTGGGGAATTGACATAGACGGACCTTTTCTGGAAGGACCTGGAAAAGTCAAATTCCTGATAGTAGCTATTGGCTACTTCACAAAATGGATCAAAGCAAAGCCCGTCGCAACCATCACGGGCAACCAAATCAAAAAATTTGTGTGGGAAAATATTGTTTGTAGGTTCGAACTTCCGGGAGAGGTCATATCAGATAATGGAAAATAGTTTCGAGACAATCCATTCAAAGACTAGTGCAAGAAACTATGTATCCACCAACACTTTGCTTCTGTTAAACATCTGCAAACAAATGGTCTTGTGGAAAGAGCAAATCGCAGCTTAGGTGAAGGAATAAAATGTAACACCCCCATTTTGATAATATAGCAGCGGAAGCTAATCCGGGGTATTACTTCATGAATCACAGACACAATCATAGAAAATGACTCAAAAGAGATGTTTTTAAAAGATACGTTATCATTCATTTAAAATCAGAGTTTTACGAAGGCGGGTCCCAAAATCTATAAACATAAAATATGAATGATAACAAGTTTTAGCCATCTTCAAGTCCATGCCATAAGTTGCTCATTTACCTGAGATAAACATGCTAAAAAGGATCAACACAAAGGTTGAGTGAAATTCATAGGTTTTGAAATACAAGTTATCATAATGGAAATATTGGCATTACAAGGATAATTATCATGGAGAACATTATTATCTTGGAAAACAGTTGCATGTTATTATATGGTTGAATGCAAGTAATTATAATGGTAATAATTGCAACGAATACAATTATCATGGAAAATCAGGATAACATTATTATTTCTTCTAAGCTCATGACATCAATACGTTAATAGGGAAATTACTGTAGTGACATTGGTTAGGGGCAGATGTCCCCGTGGAAAAGGTAACTTGCCAAGGTTACCCATTAAGACAAATATAGTGCATTTGGCTACCCCAAGCATGGGTATACAAACGGGAGTCATCACCCCCAATAGATCTATTCACAGTATTCGCGCTCACTCGCAATGCAAGTAATTAATGATTCATGATATGGAAATAATGGCACTGGAAGCTACTTAGGCAATAATATATCTGGATAGCATACATTTGGAAAAACACTTGCATTCATGGTTTATATCAGGTATCACAGATTTATAAAGTATTCAAAAGATTGAAATGTAGGGTTATGAATTCATTAAGTCTTTGAAAAGTAGTCACATTGTTATAAGATAAACAAGTATGTAAAAGAGTTTGTAACAAGCATGTATCCCCCTTGCGGGCCTATAAAACATGTAAATAAGTAAAGGCGAGGTTATGAACTTCACCTGATAGGTAGTTGTAATAAATATTCCAAAATGAAAGCTGAAGACTTTATCACGATCTTAACAGGGAAGGTTGATATAGCAAAATGATAGTAAACGACCACGTCACGCAACCTGAGTAATTATGTCAAGTCTTAGGAAGATTGTATTCTAGAACTTTGGTTCTAAGAGTTTGATTAGAGATGCTTGTAAGCAGCTTAGGAAGGAAGTAAGAGCATCAATAAGGTGCTTGGATCGCATGGTTAAAGTTTAAAATGGGTCATTTGGAGGGAAACTAGGTGCGGGTTCATTTGAAGTGGGTTAGGGCACAATTTGAGTTTTTATGCTTAGATTTCGTGTAAATTTGACTTGTAATGATAGATTAAGGTTTATAAGACTTTTTCTAAGAGTTACTAACAAGAATTGATAGGTGGTTCGGGTTTAAAATGGGTGAAAATAGGTAAACGGGTCATGGTTTGAAATTAGGGTTTGTTTAGGGTTTTCTAGATTTAATTCTTGTACATTGTTGTTAAAATGGTGAAATGATGATGGAATGTGATTTGTAATGTTGTAATTTATGTTATTACAACTTATTTGAGTATTGGTTTAGGTTTACAATGGATAAAAATGAAGAAACGGGTCATGGTTTAGAAACTAGCTCGGTTTTAGGGTTTAGGGTTTTGAATTAGGGTTTTGAGTGTAAAAACATGTGTGAGAGATTATGAGTAGAATAATTAGGGTTTATACATTGTATATTGAGTGTAGTAGCTTGTACAAAGCGGTGGTGAAGAAACTAGAATGAAAACGGAGGTAAAACGGCTATTTTGTATGTCATGCTTAATGACTTGTACATTGTACTTTATAAGACTTGTACCTTGACTTGGAGGGAGTTTATATTTCAAATGAGATGTTATATTACTTTTACATATTCTTTAGTAGCTTGTGCATTCACTTTAGATATTAACTTTTCATGGAATTAGGGTTTTAGAGGTATATGATAACGGTTTAAAGCCTGTTTTGATATAACGTTGCAAATGGTACATTATATGAGTAATGTACTTTGTAAAAATGATATTAAGATATCGACTTGACATATTATGATGTTTTCTTGACATATATGTAGATAGGATCGCCATAGGTAGGTTGCGTGAGCTTGTTAACTTTAGTTATGCAAGTTATGTTGCATATTGAGATATTGGTAATGCATGTAATGTAATAAAGCGAAAAATTTCCCTGAAAAAGATGGTTCATATATAATAGATAGATAGTACATTGCATCTAACTTAATAGATAGATATTTACATTGATGAAAATTGCGGGTTGTTATAGTCCCCCAACCTTACAAAAATCTCGTCCTGAGATTTAGTTGAGAGATAGAGTGATGTTGGAAAATAGATGTGGATATTTAGCACGAATTTGATATTCACGTTCCCATGTAAATTCAGAGTTCCATCTTACTTTGACTATAGGGATGCATCTTTATCTTAGTTGCTTGACTTCTCGATCCATAATCTCCACTGGTTCTTCCACAAAGTTGAGTTTGTCATCGAGCCAAATTTCTTTTATCGGAATGACAAGGGATTCGTCACATAAGTATTTCTTAGAAAAGTGGAAAGTATTGTTGTCTGTTTTTGAGCACTGACTTTTGTAATGCCCTTTCTCTCCACATGCATGACAAGTTACAGACACCGATCGCAGGTTCCTTCCCGTAGCTGGTCCTTTGCTTCTGCAGTTCCTGGTCAGATGACCCACCTGGTTGCTAGTCTGACACTTAACAGTGCAAACTCCTGTGTGATGCAGGGTGCATCTTGTACACAAAGGAAGGTTTCCATGGTACTTTTTGTCTTGCCTTCTATTCTGCTGGTGGTGGTAATCACTATTACGGTTGTGATTGTTGTGGTTATCTCGGTAGTTGTTGTTGTTGCGATTGTTGGAGTAGTTGTTGTCGTTGTTGGTAGTAGTGTTCCTTCTATAAACAAACTTTCGTTTGTGATTGTTGGTTCCTTTTCTTGCTACTTGAGTTCTGCTCGTCCTGGTGTTCTTGTTAGTATTGTCAGTATTTGCCATGTTAGCAGCTTGTGCTTCCAAAGCAGCAGCAACTAGTTGCCGGATGGCAGCCTGAGTCATAGTTGGTGCTGCAGATGTTGATGTTCTCTTGGGAGGCATCTATCAACATATACAAGACAACGCAAAATAAGAATAAAATGATACAGATTAAGGTATGGAGAATAACAAAAAGACTTGTGATCATTCTTTGACTTTGTAGGATACAACGGAAAATTTTAAAATTTAAGACTTCGAGAGATAGATGCGGAAATAATGAAATGAGTGATCCAATAGGAGGCTTAGATACAAAGGTTTGAGAAAATCGGATAGTAAGAGAATCATAGTAATCTCGGATAAAGATATGAGTCAACATACTATAGGATATAGGATACACAATTGGTATCATGAAACGACGAGGTATAATGAAATCACCATTGTATTAACTTATAAACAACTTGTGTATAATTTTTACATAGTCAAAATTTTGACAAGTGTCATTATTTATACCACACATGCAGTGGTTAGATTCTAGAAAGTTGAAAACGACGTAGATCTAATATGGTGGTTCTCCCTTGAGTTCTTGTATCTTGTTTAGAAGACTTTTGATGATGAATCCGAATATAATCATGGAGGATATCCAGAGATGAACGTTCTAACGAGTATTAGGTTCCTCGGGGTCTGGTTTACTTCCCAGTGGTCGTGATATGATCCATAGTGAGTTATTTAACTTGGCGAAGATAAACTTATTAAAGAGATAGTCTGGTGGTGATGTAGTTGACCTAACCAGTGATGAAGATCCTACTGATGGAGATATAGGTATTTCAGTGTCTTTAGGTGATGAAATCTTCTCGGAAGGAAAGGAATCTCGAGAATCAACATTGGTGATAGTGATAATACTGGAGATGGTGGTAAAACAGCTGGTAGAGCAATAATAGCTTGGGGTGATGGAATAGCATCATATGCTTGTATAACCTTCATATATGGATCATTGATAGCTAGTGAGGTCAAAAGATACTTAGTTAAATTATCTGAAGAGTCAGGAGTCCCATTGAGGCTGGGAAATAGTCCGGTGAAGCCGAGATATAGTTAGGAGAATGTGTAGAGGAAAAGTATCCTCAACATCAGAATCAGATGGAATATTAATAGGATGGGAAAAAAAGACATGACTATGTTAATAACCTAGCGGTAAATAACATAAGTTATTTATATAATAGTATAATAGTTATGTATTATCTACCATGGAAATTTCTTACACATATTATTCTGGAAACTGTAGTGGCATGGAGGACTTTGATGGCTAGAATAAGTAGTTATAGTTAAGGTTTTAACCTTGTTCTCTATAACCATGGCTCTGGTACCAATCTGTTACACCCCCATTTTGATAATATAGCAGCGAAAGCTAATCTGGGGTATTACTTCATGAATCACAGACACAATCATAGAAAACGACTCAAAAGAGACGTTTTTAAAAGATACGTTATCATTCATTTAAAATCAGTGTTTTACAAAGGCAGGTCCCAAAATCTAGAAACATAAAATATGAATGATAAAAAGTTTTAGCCATCTTCAAGTCCATGCCACTCCATGCCATAAGTTGCTCATTTACCTAAGATAAACATGCTAAAAAGGATCAACACAAAGGTTGAGTGAAATTCATAGGTTTTGAAATACAAGTTATCATAATGGAAATATTGGCATTACAGGGATAATTATCATGGAGAACATTATTATCTTGGAAAATAGTTGCATGTTATTATATGGTTGAATGCAAGTCATTATAATGGTAATAATTGCAACGAATACAATTATCATGGAAAATCAGGGTAACATTATTATTACATCTAAGCTCATGACATCAATACGTTAACAGGGAAATCACTGTAGTGACATTGGTTAGGGACAAATTTCCCCATGGAAAAGGTAACTTGCCAAGGTTACCCATTAAGACAAATATAGTGCGTTTGGCTACCCCAAGCATGGGTATACAAACGGGAGTCTTCACCCCCAATAGATCTATTCACAATATTAGCGCTCACTCGCAATGCAAGTAATTAATGATTCATGATATGGAAATAAATACACTGGAAGCTACTTAGGCAATAATATATCTGGATAGCATACATTTGGAAAAACACTTGCATTCATGGTTTATATCAGGTATGAGAGGTTTATAAAGTATTCAAAAGGTTGAAATGTAGGGTTATGAATTCATTAAGTCTTTGAAAAGTAGTCACATTGTTATAGGATAAACGAGTATGTAAAAGAGTTTGTAACAAGCATGTATCCCCCTCGCGGGTTTATAAAACATGTAAATAAGTAAAGGCGAGGTTATGAACTTCACCTGATAGGTAGTTGTAATAAATATTCCAAAATGAAAGCTGACGACTTTATCACGATCTTAACAGGGAAGGTTGATATAGCAAAATGATAGTAAACAACCACGTCACGCAACCTGAGTAAATATGTCAAGTCTTAGGAAGATTGTACTCTAGAACTTTGGTTCTAAGAGTTTAATATTTTGCATCACCAATGGAGTTCGAGGTTGGAGCTTTGTTGAGATAGCTCTCATTCGAGCTGACAAGTCTTCCCACCGATTCCTAGATGACCAGGTTTCTGATCCCATATGATTGACTGTGGTATGTAGATGGATCTTGTGCGACTTTGATCAGATGGTTGAGTGTTTGTCTTGAAGTAGATACGGATCTTCAAAATCATTTTGGATGAAGGTTTTTAAAATCCTTTTCGAGGAAGATCTTGTACTCTTTGTTGTCCGCTCGTGCGACGAATTATCTCTTCAACGTAGTTGTTATCCAGATTTGCGAATCAGTCTTGACAGGGAAATAACACTGAGGAAATTCGCATCTGGGATTGACTGCATTAACGATTGAGGGATTACTGTGTTTGTTGATGTAAAATTTCTTTCTCTTCTGAACCCCAGTGTGTGATACATAAGCTGCATGATGTCATTATCGCGTTCACTTTCAACCATAAAAACGGAACTAATTCTTTAGACCAAAAGTCTAGGTAACGAGCGGCTTGAGCTTGGAGTGGATAAGGCAGTTTTTTTTTCTCGCTCTTTGTCACCTGTAGAAGGTATTCCAGTCCTTATTGAAGAAGAATATGGTAATTGAATAGTTTACTGACCTGGTGGTCCTTCTAAGGGCAGCAGCTTCCTATTATTACGCAAAAAATTTGATAACCCTCACGGATTAACCCAAATCAAACTTATTCGTCAGCAACTTCTGGCATTGTCCATTTGATATTAAGAATGACGGTGTTCTTGTGAAAGGCTTTAACAAGGTTGAAAGCTGGACCTTCCAAATCAGCTTTGCAGAGCTTCTTTTTCCTGTTTTGTCTGCAGCAACCATTTGATGAATGACCCTATATCATACAGTCTTCCTTGTGCTTGTTTTTACGAGAATTGATACGATGTGGCGTATCTATGTTCCAGTTGTTCTTGGTTCAGGGAAATCATTCGGGAGGGGAAATGTCCATTCTGTTCAGGTTGAGCTGGGGCTTTCATCTTTTGAATCGGTTTAAACCATTGTAGAAGCCTTTACCTTAGGAAATAAAGTGTATCAGTGTCCTCAGATCTGAGAATGCCATTCATCTTATTTTGAAACGTATCAGAGGATGTTCAGAATGTCAGATTCTGTTAAGAGTTGTGCATCGAAGACGTCAATAACAGCATCTCTTTGTGTTAGTGATTTGTCCCGCCAGTTTAAGTTATAGAGTTGGATGTTGTTTGGATGCAGGATATGCATAAGAATCATGTGGTATCTTCGACTTTGCTCATCATACTTTAGGAGGAGGTAGAGCTGACCCAAAAGCACTGAATCGTGTCTTTCTCCTTTTTCTGACTTACCCTGGTTTTGATCCAAGCTGAAAGGCCTTCATCTCATCATCGTTCTCATCATCACTATCATGCTTTCTTTTGTGGATCTTTAACCCTTGTCTGTTAACCTTCCTTATCCCATGGCATCGTCTATTGCTATTATCGCTTCCATAATGAGCATGTATAGATGGTAGTTGGCAGGATTTTCTGTTTGAGTTCTGTTCTTATTCATGAGTTTGAAGAGCGACTCTTTAGATCAAAGTTTCCAAGTGTAACTTTATCAATTGGACTGATGGTAACGTTGATCCTAGTTCCTTCTCACCTTGTTCCTTTTCGATTCTGATAATCTTTTCGGTACTCTTTTTAGATTCTTGATTTTGATAGACTTTTGGGCAGGGCAGACAGAGATTTTCTCAAATTAAATCTGCAGTGTGTCGGTTCTAAGAAACCCTAGGAGAGTATCAAGTTTTTGTTCCTAGATAGTGTCAACAATGTAGGAAGTGGGATTTAATAGTAAAGTAAAGTAGAAGCAGAGTGATCAGTCTCTTCACTTCAGACATATCTTGCTCCAATTTTGCCACTCTTTGCAGCAAGGGCGATGAATGAGTGTCTCTGGGGAGAGACTCTTGTGGTGTGTTTTGCTTCCGTGTTGATTGGTGGATGGCTTGTTCTTGTGACCTGTGGAGACGGTTTATGAGATGAAGAAATCTAATGACGGGAGCGTTCATTGGGAGGAGTTGATGTTAAAGGTCTTGCTGACTTAGATCAGGTAGGTGGAATAGACTCTGCTAAACTTTAGTAGTTCTCTGATCAGTCTCGGTTGGTTTGTAGGTTATTTTCTGCTACGACCTTCATTTATTCTCTTTTCATAAGAAATTGATCCCAAAGTTATCAGTGTCTTCTTGATTTTTCATGGACGACATAGAACTAGAATGACTTTTTGGATTATCTACGATGACACATTCGTCAGTTATGATGTTATAGGTTTTCATTGAAACCTTTGGTTAGGTTACGCGCGGAGTTTCCTGCATCAATCCATAGTTGCTAATCAGCGGTCAGTATGGTCCCCAGCAGAGGACACATTATACTTTTGTAGAGTCTAGTTCCAGTCTGGTCTTCTTGATGGGCTCAGGGTCTGGTCTAGCCAGAGCCTCATGTCCCTTTTCTAGGGTTGTTCCAGCATGGTCCTTCATGTAATGAACAAATATCCCTACTCGACTGTCACTGTGGAAGAAGTTCTTCACCTTATTCTTTGTACCTTTTAGGAGCAGCGGTTCTGTTTCACTTTTCTGTTCGTTCTGAATCAGTTGTGGCTGAGAAAGATTCCTAGTCCACTTTCTCTGATGCGATCATCTTAGGTTGGAAGAGGGTCCAGTGTCGAATCATGAGGTGTTTGATCAGCCTAACAAGGATTAAAAAATCCGTAGTAAGTTTCTTCTTTGACAGATCGATCTAGGGAATGGGCTACTTGGTTCTATCGGGTTACAATCGGCCTTTCCTTGCCACTACTTCTGGTTAGTTTGGGAGTTTGTTTCAGATATGGATCCCTGATCATACACCTCCAACAGGGTGCCTGACCTTTTAGCAGAAAGGATGGATCCAAGCTAAGCTTAATTGCTAGTTCTTGTCAGCATCTGGCACCTTTAACTTCTCCCTTTTTTGATGCGAACTCCAAAACTCTTCTTTTGGCCAGTTCGAGAGCAGTCATCACCTTCTCCTTAAGGAACAGATTCTTGTTGGGAGCTTCGTCATCTTCATCAACAAGTTGGAAAAAGAAGGCTTTCATTTTATTAACTTCTGTTGGAAGCTTACGCTTGAGGTTCTTTGTCGGAGATTAGGTTGTTTGGGATGCAGGTGGCTTGGGCGTTGGTATAATAGGAGTAGTAGTTGTGGGCTTTTGGGTGGAGCCACGCTTTAAGCACGGCTTTGTTGCAGGTTCAAGTTGCTTGCGTGCCGATCCTGTGTCGTTATTCTAAGACTCGAGTTTCTTCATATTAGCAACCATTTCCAGATACTTTGGATAGTATGAAGATTGTTGAATGGCTTGAGTAATCAATTGTTTGGGAATCGCCATTCAAAACACTTTATCTGTTTCACCTTTCGAGATAAACTTGAGATTACCTAGCAAAAAGTCATCTCCTGGAAGATTACAAGGAGACTCAGGTCTTTTATGTACATCACTGGTGCTCCCCAAATAGTAGATTATCATCTTAGTAAACCGCCCATAAGGAATGAGGAGAGGAACTGCTTTATCTTAGTAAACCGCCCGTAAGGAATGAGGAGAGGAACTGCTTTCTTCTTAGGGTCTTTCAAACTGGCTTTATGACTTGCCTTGTGTGAGAAGAATGTCTGAATCCCTTGAGTAAACTCCTCCCATAACAGTTCTGCATGATCAACATTAGTTTGAGTGACAATGCCTCACAACATTTGTAGCACTAGGTGTCTTGGTTTGTCACCACCAGATGTCTTTCCGGTTAAGCACTGGTTAATCAGTGTTAGAATTGCTCTCCATGGCTGATATACATAATTTACACGTATATTGGAGACAAATTCTACAGGTTCAGGGTACCCCAGCTGATTTACAAAATCAATCACCGTGTCACCAGTCGGAGGTAACTCAAATGGGTGAGCTGGGTCGACAGGAGTTATATCTAAGGCCTTTCTAAGAAGATCAGCACTTAGATTAAACCATTGTTCATCAACTTGACAGCAATAAACCCTAGTCTTCTCGTCATACTTCATAGAGTTCCAGAACTGCTGAATGTAGATAGCAGGAACACTAGCAGAGGTAGAGAACGCTCTGAAGAAGTTGGTGTTACGCAAGATGTCCACAGATATCTGAAAGATGGGGTTCTTCTGTATCTTTTGAGCATCGAAAAGAAGATTGCTTTTCCCGATTTGTAACCATTGAGAGCGAGGTACAATCTGCTCATCTGTTCTTGTTGGTGCTTGAGCGGGAACATTTTGCTCTGCCATCGTATTCTGCATAAGAGTAATTAACAAAGGAAACAAGCATGGCAGAGAAACGATGTTAGAGAGGAAGGTTGACATTGACATGACATGCCTCGACTGATTAAGGTAGATTCATCACAGTTTTGATGAAAATGCAACAATTTAGGCCACGAGTTACAGGATTGGTCAACAGATACTATTACATGTTATCTAAACCCAGAAAGGTAATAGATATGTAATTGGGTCATTGGAGAGGGCCTTTAAAGATTATCGGGCTTAATGGGCCAAATTAATGAAAATTAGCCCAAACCGCCGTGAAGCAGAATGCCAACCCGCCGTGAGGAGGATTGAGCAAACCGCCGCGAGGAAAGGCACCAACCCGCCATGATTATTAAAATAATATTGACCAAACCGCCGCCATATTTGAAAATTTTGAAATGGCGGTTGGCGTATTTTAATATTATTAAAATAATTCACCAAACCGCCGCGAGGCAGCGGTTTACCTGTACAAATAAAATATAAGAAAAATATAAAGCAACCTGCCGTGTAACCACCCGCCATGAAGCAACCCGCCGCAGTTAAATAAGACGCGAAACAGCGGGTTGAATATTTTATTAAATATAATAAATTCAACCAAACCGCCGTTGAGAGGCGGAATTCCTAAAAACATTATAATAATAAAAATAAACAAACCGCCACCTAGCAAAACAGGCAACCCGTCGTTTAGAATCACTTAAACAAAAATCAGATTTCATTCACTTTGGCAGTCCTTAACACATCCTAACGCAATCCTAAGCTATCCTATGCATTAGATGCACTTAACCAAACACTTGAAGACATTTCGATCAAAAATGAGGTCAAGATTAAGCATAGAGCACATAGATGTTTGCCAAATGATTAAACTGATATATCATAGTGATCACATTCCAATTCCGCACCTTTCCCCTCAATCAATTTCAATTTTTAAACAACTTTTAATTTTCGAACCCTAAATATGAAATCTAACTATTATGCCCATTTTAATGTGTTTAAATTCGATTCCTTGAATCTATATATACATTAACATGCATAGAACACGATTAGATGATTACCTTTGCAAGAAAAACACTTGAGATCAAAGATTGGGAAATGGTTCTTGGCGGCGAGTTGCGTACGAGAGAGTGTATGTATTGTGTTTGACCAGACTTTGAAAGTTTGACCATGGGCAACCCGTCGCCTCCTTTTATACTATAACTTGCGAAATTGGCCGATTCAGTCCCTGTGGTTTCTATCTTCTTTTATTTTCATGTTTAAGCATTCCTAAGGTTGTCTAAAGTTTGAGTCTTGGCAGATTTAGTCCTTATTGATTAAGAAACTAGGAGACATGTAGCAATTTGCGTTAAAGTCCCTAAGCATTATAACCATAGACATTTTTGGCCCTTTGAGTTAAAATTAATTAACTCTCCTTCAAACATTAACCTTAACAGATTTTCACTTAGGTGGTTCATTTACTAACCAAATTTTCAACACTCCTAAACAGACATGGAAGATCCTCCCAATCACTTCTAATAGAAACCAGGGTGATGAGGTAAATTTTCAACTTCTCAAATTCACTCTCCCCCTCAAACAACGACCCGTTTTCTATTGAAAGAGCTGCAATCGATGATTGAGATGTAAAATTAACGCGCACACCCAGAATGTATGGATTTTAAGTAATCCATGCCCCGACAGCGACACGGGTTGCAATCTGAAGTAATTGCAAACCATTTAGTAATTCTAAATGACTTAAAGTATTTACTAAGCCTTCTTCTTCTTTTTTTTTCTTTTTTTTAATAACATATGTACCAAGGATACACGAAGGTACTTCGTTTACTCATCTTCTCCTTCTTGAAGGCGTCTGAGAGTTTCAGGGGTCAAACTCTTCATGCCTAGGCGTAGAAGAAGAAATTCGAATTGTTCTCTCGGTAATGCTTTTGTGAGAATGTCCGCAAGTTGATAGTTCATTTCCACGAAGTAGAGTTCAACCACTCTATTTTCCACTTGCTCTCAGATGAAATGGTGACGAATGTCGATGTGCTTTGATCGAGAGTGATGGACATTGTTACAGCAAAGAGCAATTGCCCTTTTGTTATCACAGTAAAGAGGAATTTTATTGAAGTCAAATCCGTAGTCTTTGAGCTGTGATCGCATCCAAAGGATTTGAGCACAACATCCAGACATGGCAATGTATTCAGCCTCTGTTGTAGATATTGCAGTGCTTCTTTGCTTCTTTGATGACCAACTAACCAATCTATCTCCAAGAAACTGAGCACTTCCCGACGTACTTCTTCTTGAATCTTGACATCCCGCATGATCCGCATCTGCATAAGCTGTTAGTGACATGGCGTTGTCTTTCGGATACCAAAGACCCATGTTAATGGTTCCTTTCAAGTACCGAAAGACACGTTTGATAGCTTCAAAGTGCTTTTTGGTAGGCTTAGCCTGATATCTAGCACACATGCATACAACGAATACAAGGTCTGGTCTACTGGCTGTAAGGTACATTAGGGAGCCAACCATTCCTCTAAATCGAGTTTGGTCAACTGGAATCCCCATGAGATCCTCGTCTAGTTTCAATCGATCCACCATTGGTGTATCGACAGGGTTAGAGAGATCCATTCCATATTTCTTTAAGGTTTCGAGAGCATATTTTGCTTGGTTAATAAAGATGCCTCTAGGACTTTGAGAGACTTGTAGTCCTAAGAAAAACGACATTTGTCCCATCATTGACATCTGAAATTTGGAGTTCATTTCTTTGGAAAATATGTAACACGCATTATGATCTGTTGAGGCAAAAATGATGTCATCTACGTATATTTGAACAAGTAGAATATGTTTGCTTGATTTGCGTGTGAATAGTGTTGGATCCATACTTCAAGACGATCAAATTCGTGAATTTCATCTTGCATGGCTTGAAACCAGCAGTCTTCTATCACGGCCATTTTGAAGTTCTTGGGTTCGACTTTGGACAGTTCAGTATGGAAACAGCACCACAAAGCATCGGATGCTAACTGTTTTCTGGTTGATACAGGACGAGAGGGATTGCCAACAATGTTATCCAGAGGATGATCTTTGGTCCATCTTCTGAGATGATCTGGAGGGTAGTTAACTCGGTTGGGTTCCTCTACATTAACATTCCCAGATGATGATTGTGCCGAACCTG
>BQNB010122662.1:0-20242 GCA_026074375.1 Tanacetum coccineum
GAAGAGAAATTGTATAGAGATCAGTTCCACGATTACCGGTTAGTAAGTCATTTCCCTGAAGATCTCTAACAAAACACGTAGACTTCTGAAATGCACCCTCCAAATCTGCATCACATAATGACCAACCGAGAAAAGATTACGATTGAGACCTTCGACATAGTAAACCCTATTGATCATGATATTTCCTTGAACCAAATCTCCATAACCAAGAATTGGAGCAAACTGATCATTGCTAAAACAAACGGTACCCAAATATTTTTCAACAAAATTGCACAACAGTTATAGACTACCCGTCATGTGCTTTGTGCATCCCAAGTCAACAATGAATAGGATGAGTTGTACAATCTGCAAGAGAGTTAGAGGACGATGGAATACATGACAAATTAGATCCTAAAGTGTTTGTGAGTTTTAAGACATTAGTTATCCTAGATACATTATCTATGGCAAAACTAACTTTCTTAGTCACACTTTCATTCCTAACTTTAGGTACCCATTTCATTTTTGACATAGGAACCCATGTATATGCTGATGGGCATTCTTATGATATCCACCATTTCTACGCCTTACTAGTTTTCCTATATATTTGTGGTAGTGGATTCTGATGCAACTGTTTTCTTATTGGGTGTTGCAACAAATTTGTTCGCATGACTTTTAGGTTTTCTAGAACTAATAGGCACTACATTAGACTTCTTAGTTCTAGCATTTACGTCATTCAAAAACTTAGAAACACAAGCATCATGATTCGAATTAAACACATATTTTCCACAAGTAGCACAAACAGCATTAACATTCAAAGTTCTAGAATTTAAATTGTCATTACACGCAGTTACAGACTTTGTTTGATTAGAAATATGAGAAATCCTAGGGTGGTCTTCTACTTTAGTCTTCTTAAACTTCACTTGACTAGTGTTTGGCAGGACCTTATCTTTCATTTGATTGCTCCTAGGCTGTGGTCTACTAACGTTAGTTCTGTGAGCTACTCCTATTGATGTAGACACACGAGGATTAGTATTCCTAGAAGTCTGAGTCAACTGTGGTGCGCTAGTTTGTGTTGTACTACTTGCAATTCGATACATGCATGGTTTAATCACATTTGTGTTACTTATAGCTTGCGTTGCTGTTCGAGGCAAATTCCGTGGAGTGACTGGTTTTGATAAACCATCTGACTCATTAGTTTTTGAAACCAACTTTTTCTTTGCAAAATTTGTTCTATCAAGAGAGTCTGAAAAAGGAGTCAGTTTTCCTAAAACTGATGGTTTTGGAATCCTTTGAGCATTTGGTTGTCGAACAACAGATGGTTTATCAAACTTAGTGTCCATAAATTTTCCTTTGCATTTTTCAATGAGTTTCTTTAACTTGCTTATTTCAATGTTCTTGTCTTGCAGTTGAGCTTTCAAATCTTGTATTTCAAAGTATTGTTCACGTTCCTTTCGAAATACATTTGGCGCTTTTTCTTTGCAATCTGTGTCATTTTTAGTTGTTCTTGACATTGTTGTAAAGCAATTTCAAGAGAAATTAAGTGTTTTTCTAATTTAGCAAAACTTCATAAAAGATTAGTGTAAATCTCTTTACTTACAAATTCAGTTTGTTCAGAAAGCTTTTGTGCAAGATAGTCACATTCCCTGACTTTATGAAGATATAAGCATTGTAATTCAGTGATCTCATCTAAATCAGATGAAGATTGCAAATATGAACACATAATATCATTCGACACACATTCTTCACTAGTACAAAAAGTGGTATTGGTCACACCAAAAATGTGTGACTATATACATATAGTCACACACGCGAAAAGTTTTATGTGTGACAAAAGGTCGCGCAGCCGTAGGTCACCTACGGTCACGTATTCGAGTTAGTCACACATAAGGAAGCTTTAGTATCTGTATCCATGTTTTTTGTATGACTAAATAGGCACAATTTAGTGACCGTAAACAATGTACAACCAACAAAGCATGTTTTTTTTTTGTATATTTAGTCACATACAATTAAACATAGAGTGGCCAAAAGTGTTAATATGTGTGACCATATGGTGTTTAAATTGAAGAAATGTGTATTTTGTATGACTATTGTTCATCCAATGGCCACATGAATTTTATGTTTGCGTGACCTTTTGTAATATTTAGCCACACAAAGCATGTTTGTTTTGGGTATTTAGTCACATACAACTAGGCATAAAGTGACCAAAAGTGTTAATAAGTGTGAATATGGTGTTTAAATTGAAGAAATGTATATTTTGTGTGACTATTGATCATCTAATAGTTACATGAATTTTATGTTAGTGTGGCCTTTTGTAATATTTAGTCAAACAAAGCATGTTTGTTTTGGGTATTTAGTCACATATAATTAAGCATAAAGTAGCCAAAAGTGTTAATAAGTGTGACCATATGGTGTTTAAAGTGAAGAAATGTGTATTTTGTGTGACTATTGATCATCCAATGGCCACATGAATATTATGTTTGTGTGGCCATTTGTAATATTTAGTCACACAAGTCATGTTTCTTTTGGGTGTTTAGTCACATACAATTAAGCATAAAGTGGCCAAAAGTGTTAATAAGTGTGACCATATGGTGTTTAAATTGAAGAAATGTGTATTTTGTGTGACTATTGATCATCCAATGGTCACATGAATTTTATGTTAGTGTGGCCTTTTGTAATATTTAGTCACACAAAGCATGTTTGTTTTGGGTATTTAGTCACATATAATTAAGCATAAAGTAGCCAAAAGTGTTAATAAGTGTGACCATATGGTGTTTAAAGTGAAGAAATGTGTATTTTGTGTGACTATTGATCATCCAATGGCCACATGAATTTTATGTTTGTGTGGCCTTTTGTAATATTTAGTCACACAAAGCATGTTTTTTGGGTGTAGTTAGTCACATACAATTAAGCATAAAGTGACCAAAAGTGTTAATAAGTGTGACCATATGCTGTTTAAGGTGAATAAATGTGTATTTTGTGTGACTATTGATGATCTAATGGCCACATAAAATTTATGTTTGTGTGGCCTTTTGTAACATTTAGTCACACAAAGTATGTTTGTTTTGGGTATTTAGTCACATACAATTAAGCATAAAGTGACTAAAAGTGTTAATAAGTGTGACCATATGGTGTTTAAAGTGAAGAAATGTGTATTTTGTATGACTATTAGTCATCCAATGGCCACACAAAATACACATTTCTTCACTTTAAACAGCATATGGTCACACTTATTAACACTTTTGGTCACTTTATGCTTAGTTGTATGTGACTAAATACCCAAAACAAACATGCTTTGTGTGACTAAATATTACAAAAGGACTTACAAACATAAAATTTATGTAGCCATTGGATGATCAATAGTCACACAAAATACACATTTCTTCACTTTAAACACCATATGGTCACCCGTATTAACACTTTTGGCTACTTTATGCTTAATTATATGTGACTAAATACCCAAAATAAACATGCTTTGTATGAGTAAATATTACAAAAGGCCACACTAACATAAAATTCATGTGACCATTGGATGATCAATAGTCACACAAAATACATATTTCCCATATATGGCATTTGGTCATAGTGTTCAAGTGTGTGACATATATTTGTCACTATTTATATGTATATCGTAACTAATGATTCAACCTTACTTTTCATTTGTCACGCGTCCCAAATTCATATGTGGCCAAATAATTAGCAAAAGATAGCAGTCACCTTAAATAATGTGTGACAAAACTTGACTGTATGATTTGGACACATAAAAAATTACTTCATGTGACCATATATGCCAATTTGGTCACATTGTTCAAGTGTGTGACATATATTTGTCACTATTTATATGTATATCGTGACTAATGCTTCAAGCTTCCTTGTATTTGTCACGCGTTCCAAATTCATATGTGGCTAAATAATATTACCAGTTACCTTTAGCCACATAATGTTCGAATATGTGGCAATACAGTTCTAATGGTCACACAATCGAAATTTTCATGTGTGGCTAATTAGTAAATGCTGTCTATTTTGGTACCTTTAGCCACATAAATATGTGAATGTGTGGCGGTTCCATTTTGCCCATATGTGACTAAATCCACTTTTTGTACTAGTGCACGTGCCCCTTGTAGCTGCTTATATTCTACGCACTTATTACTATCTGTTAGATCTTTTATACAACAATTGAAATGTAAATGCAATTTGCATTGCCACGTGGCCTTTTATAATTCGTCCATTCCAATATAGTGCATGGTCACGTGACACCCTTGGAATTAATTAGCAGCCATGTGCTACTGACGTCACAATCTCAAATACAAATCAGATTTTATCATTTGGTTTTTGGGTTTTTATTGGGCTTATAGCATTTCTTGTTGGGCCTTTGCTTGATTGGGCAGGCTCGACCCATTTAAATGGGTTACGGGCTGGCCCAATAAGATCTGAGGGCACCGTTGGACTTGTAATCTCGCGCTCTTTCCAATGGCATGCTCGGGGACTTTTCACGACTTTGTCTTGATTTTGATATTTGAGCACTCTTGATCGAAACTAACCCGTAATTACCGTTTTTGCATTGTTTTCAATCCGTATTACCTGCAAGACATAAAAATACTAAACAAGCATATATGCACGGTAATTATCCATATTTTAGCATTTTTAGTCCAATTAATAGTGTTTTACGGGGTTATAGGGATGTGTGTTTTAGCACACATCAAACTCCCCCACACTAAGCCATTGCTGGTCCTACACGCAATGTTAATAAAACAAGCCCGAAAATAAACAATTTTATCCCCTTTTAACTTATGACCCCTCACAATCAAATAAGAACAGAAAAGGTCTATTAAGAAGGTTCAAAAATCATTTAATTCGCAAGCACCCCCTTTTTAACCACTTATTAAATTAAAGATAAAAACTAAGATAAAATATTTTTATGAAATTTATTAAAAAGGGCTTTAAGAACAAGAGTTCGTCATCCTCGACTTTTCACAATCCCCAAACTAAGTTTAAAACGAAATCACAGTCCAATATAAGATTAGATGCTAACTGATATTTTAACTTTATAGTATATATAAATGATACTTAATATATATTTAATATATAACTAATAGCGAAAATATCAAATAATAGTAAGAGTAAGTATTCCGTATGGTTTTTAAGAAAATTACTTTTAACCAAAGTAAAATTCAAAACCTCCCGGGTGTAGCTCCCAACGAGGGTGAAATTAAAACATCGGGCTTAAGTTTGTGATCAAGTGATTGAATGATCGAAGATTTGATTTTTGTTTGGATTCTATTTCTACTAATGCAAAAACAAATAAAGGCAAGCAATAATTAAAGCAATTAAGATTTGAGCACGAAAACGATAACGGGAATCTAAAACCGAGCCTTAAAAACCTAAATTATCAAATTTTAACCCTAAAAATGAACATTTAATTTTTAAAAGTCCTAAATGATTAAAAATAATTTTAGAAAAAAGAATTATATTTTTTTCTTTTATTTAATTTTTTATGAATTAAAAATTGTTTTAATATAAAAATATTATAAAAAATATTAAACTAATTTATAAAAATCTGAAAAAAATTAGGAAAAGTACTTTGAACAGTTTAGAACTTAAGAACAATAAAAGGGTTTGACCAGCTTATTTGAATAAGCTGGAAATAAGCCCTTAAGGGCTGATAGGCTAAAAGGGAAAACACCCCTTAAATACCAAATGGCCCCAAGGTTTAACAGAAAAGAACCAAGGGCGCAGATGGTAATGTGTGGTGTGTTAAAGTGTTGGGCTATGAGAAGGGGGATGTCACAGGTACGAACCCTGTGGCTTCCCATTTTGTGAAATTATTATTTTTATTTCTGTTTAAAACAGCTAAATATAAGACCAAAATAAGTAACTTTAAAAAAAAACACTTTTTCCAGAACTTAAAGATAGCTAGAAAAAGCTTATAAAAAGATGACAGTTTTGGTTTTTTTAAGCTAAGTGACCAAAAGCTAAAAATGTTAGGCTTTTTAGACTTAATAAGCAAATGGAAAAGCAAATAAGCTAAAAACAGCTAATTACCTAGACCTAATAAGCACTAGTGACTAATAATGAACAAGCAAATAAGCTGAAAAAGCACTAAAAAGCATTTTAACAGTAGACTAAAAAAACAGATTTTAAAACTAAAACCACTACTTTTAATCTAAGATTAAGAACAAATGAGCACAGGAAATAGGCTAAACAAGTGAAAAACAGATTGAGTTTAAGACTCAATAAGCACTTAGGAACAAGAAATAAGTAAAGACAAGTGAGTGAAAAGCAACAATTAACATAAAGACAGCAGACTCTAAAGGCTTTTTACAAGACTTGACCACTATTTTAAGCTAAGCATTATGACCAAATAAGCACTTAGAAAAGGCTAAAAAGCATAAACAGACAAAGTCTAAGACACAATAAGCACTAATGAGCAGGAATTAAGCAAATAAGTACAAACTAAAAGCTAGAAAAAGCAAAGAGAAAAGAAACTGTTTTAACTATGTTTTTGGATTCTAAAAGACAAATAAGCTAATTGCAGGCCTAATAATAAGCTAGTAAAAGCTGTTTTAAGTTTCTAAAAAGCACAAACAGATTAATCTTGTAGGCCAATAAGCTTGTGTTGTCAATTTTAGATTCTAAAACATCTATTACCTAACCTAAATTTGAAGATCAAAAATTGACTTTAAGCTTTAAAAACTGAAACTATCACTTTGACAGATTGTAACATAGATCTCACAAAACAATGGCACACTTAAACAACTTTATTTTGCTGCATTTAGAAACAAAATAGAAGCATAAACAAAACCTCTAAACAACTTTTAAGCAAAATTTAAATATAAGTAGTATGAATAAGCTTAAACACCACAGATTTAGAGAATTTGTAGCTAAAACCTTAAAATTTGCTTTTGTAATTTAAAAAACCATTCGTATAAACAGATTATAAGCGACCACTAGTATTAATAAATTTGGTTTAATGACTACTGAGTGGTCAAACAACACTAACTAAGGTTAGTGTTGCGTATCCCAAACACCCCTTTAAAAGTTTAAAAAACATTTTAAGCTTGATTTATACTATTTTAAGCTAAGATTTTTAAAAACAGATGAAAAACTAACAATATTAAGGTCTAATAAGCAAATTTCAAAAGCTGAAAAACACTTAACAATAAGCAAACAATAATGAGCAGTTTTAAGCTAAATAAGACAAATTTATATGAAAACATGAACAAAGAAGATTTAAACTATAAACAAGCATAAATAAGCAATAAGCAACATATATAAGCATAAAAAGCAAGAAAATAAGCAGTCTAATAAGCAAAACAGTAAATAAGCTAAAAAAGGTGAAAAGTAAAAACTTACAAAGCCTTTTGCTTAAACAAGGACATAAACTGCTCTTAGAGCTTATCAACAAGCTCTAGCTTGTTTGAAAACAAGCTTAGTATGGTCATATAAGCCCTTCCAGGTTTGGCTTATCTTCCAAGTTAAGCTGAGGTATTTTTAGGGGTGGATTTTTGGTGAAATTTGCTCAAACACTATGAGTTATGTAAAAGTTCAAATTGCTTTAGTAAAACAGTTTAAACAAGAGCTTTATAAGAGCTTATTAGAACATTTTCAAAGCTTATAATTCATTAATCATAAAAACATAAAAACTTAGAATTTCATTAAACTTTAAACTGAGTACAAAACTTTTTAAGGAAATACAATAAGCTGAAAAGTACAATAAGATTGATTAAAAACTACTCTGCATTACACCCCCTGGTGTGTGAAAAAAACACTCTATTTATAGCCGAGTAGAAGGGCATTAGCCCTTGAGGTGTGTTTCTTCTGCGAGTGCTTTCCATGCCTTTATCTGAGCCGTTTAATCCATTGTGCTTCTTTATCTTTGATCTTAGCCCTTGATTATGTCCCAACCAATCAATCATCAAAGGATTGCCAACGTGTCTTGTCATTTCTTGAGGAGAATAGGTTAAATGAGGTTGTCGGGTTGTGGGGAAGAAAAGGTTAAGAGGATTTTATCGTTTTGCAGGGTACAAATGACAGGGATGGATGAATAGTGATTTTGGCGGGAAATGATTTTATTGTTTGATTTGTAACGAATGTTAGGGGAAAAGGATAACGGTGTTAAGGGTTAAAGGATTAATGGTGTAAAACATAAGTACTAGCTGTGTTAGTCTATAAGGACTAACGATGTAACAGTTTTAACAAAAATATGGTTGGGCTTTTTGGTTTGGGCTTTGATTATTTAGTTTGGGCCAGATTTTAAATAAAGGGATTTTGGGCTTATTTAAGGGCTTAGATTAATAAATAAGTTTAATGGGCTGACTCAGCCCATTTAGCTTGGGTACGGGTTGGCCCAATAAGATGCTTATGTCTTCGACTTCGGTTTTTCGTGCTCTTTCTAATTCCATGCTCAGTTTTGTCCGTTTTGGCTTTGTTTTTGTCCTTTAGTGAATATCCTATACCTGCACAGTATACAAAGCAAAACAAACATATATTTGGCATTTTATGTCCGTTTTTGGTCATTTTAAGCTCGTTTTATTAGGTCAAAGGTATGTGTAATTAAGAACATACCAAAATCCCCCATACCAAAACTATTGCCGTGTCCTCACGCAATGCTATAAGTAAACACTTTAGAAAACCAAGAATCTCAATCCCCTCGACTAATTACCTCGAAAAGTAGCTAAGTGTTCATCAAAGGGAATTAAAGAATCATTAGCTTTAAAAAGCCACGTTTTGACCATTTTTATATATTTACACTAATTGCCACACATATTTTTTATATTTTTCTTTTTTTTTCTTTTTCTAACTAGAATGTCTAGACTTTTGTTATTTTCAAAACTTTATGGTCATAGAACGAGAAGCACTTCATCCTAACATGCCAAAAGGATAAATTCATCATCCTCGATTTTTCACTTGTCCTAAACCAAGCTTAAAAATGAAATCACCGTTAAATATAAGTTAAGATGCTAACACTACTCATATTTGTAACTTGTGAAACTTTTTACTCCCGACAATAATTATATTTTAGGTGAATGTGCTTATTTCGAATTTCAACAATGGATCAACCTTTTTTAAGAAAATTGCAATATTTCTATGCTTCACGTTCCACCTAAGAATTATGATTTTGAAGGTGAGATCATTACATGTAGCGACTTTCTTCTTGGCACATCCC
Source organism: Tanacetum coccineum (assembly GCA_026074375.1). Classification (NCBI taxonomy): domain Eukaryota; kingdom Viridiplantae; phylum Streptophyta; class Magnoliopsida; order Asterales; family Asteraceae; genus Tanacetum; species Tanacetum coccineum. The sequence goes on from BQNB010122662.1 coordinate 9,143, forward strand.
AGCCAAGACCGGCTTAGGTGACCAGGATTTTGACAACCCTAGGAGAATAGTTATCGGAATCACGGACCTTCAGTATCAAACTCTTAGGCGTCACTTAAATAAACAATTCATTCAGAAAAACCACAACTTAAAACGGAATAGTCTTAGTTCAAAATCATATTTAAATTTAAGAAAAAGAGATTTTCCCTATATTTATTAAACCACATATATTACACTTAGCATTAATATAATTATACTTATAACCTCCACCCTTTAAATGAACTATCACATCGGTATGCGAGCCGACCATGATCCAATTGTCTTATTTCGGCTTCGAAAATCCTCGACCTTTTTGAAGGCTGCAACATCGGTTGTGAGCCGGCAAGATGCAACAAACTTTTATCTGTCTTGGATTATTATTCTTACTATGGGCCTTCTTTTGAAGACTGCCACATCGGTTGTGAGCCGGCAAGAGGCAGTAAACTTTTATCAGCCCACAGTTTTTATTATTATTATTACCTCATTTTTTTAACAATAAATATTACCACGATATTAAGAAAATTTCTTTTTTAGAAATTTAAGTATAAATTTGAACTAAGACTAAATAAATTAATGTTATCGACTACATTAATAAAGCTTCAAATTCAAAAATTGTTGATTTAAGTTTAATTTTTGAAAATAGCACTTATTATTAGTCAGGTTAGGAGCTTATGGGAGAAAAAGCCACAAATTACACTTATGAGCTTGTAAGATTTCCAAATAATCCTTGTTTAGCATCTAACTCATAATTAACTCTATCATTTCTTGTTCTTCGCAAATTTAAAATCTTTAATAAAAAGATCCGCGAATGCTTAGTCAAATAACTGCTTAGACAAGTTTATAAAGGTTAAGGGACAAAGCTAGAGCTCAACACGCTCAATCGAGTCAAAATTTAATCTTATTCTACCCAGCAGGAAAGTCAAACATTGTGACAAAACACTTATTTTATTTTTGTAATTTTTTAAAATTTTTTCATTTTTTGGTGGAAAAAACGGGATTACGTGAAAACAACGACTGCAGGCACAATCAAATCGATAGATCCCCCCATACTAGAACTAAACATTATCCTCATTTTTAAGATGGTCATCTCTCTCTTTTCATCCTCCTCCGATGTTGTTGTTGGAGAGATGACCATTCTTAAAACATTGAGGATAATGTTTAGTTCTAGTATGGGGGATCTATCGATTTGATTGTGCCTTTGCAGTCATTGTTTTCACGTAATCCCGTTTTTACCCCAAAAAATGAAAAATTTTAAAATTTCAAAAATAAAATAAGTGTTTTGTCACCAGTTTGACTTTTCTGCTGGGTAGAATAAGGAATAAATTTTGACTCGATTGAGCGTGTTGAGCTCTTAGCTTTGTCCCTTAACCGTTATAAACTTGACTTAAGCTAGTTTATTTTGACTAAGCTATTGCGGATCTTTTTATTTTAAAGATTTTAAATTTGCGAAGAACAAGGAATGAATAGAGTTATTATGAGTTAGATGCTAAACAAGAATTATTTGGAAAATTCTTTACAAGTCATAATTGTGTTTGTGGCTTTTTCTCCCATAGAAAAAAACTCCTAACCTGACTACGTAATACGTGCCTATTTTTCAAAAATTAAACTTAATTCAACCAATTTTTGAATTTGAAGCTATATTATGTAGTCGTTAACAATTAAGTTTTTAGCTTAGTTCACATTTATACTAAATTGTCGAAAAAAAGACAATTTTCTCTATATCGTGGTAATATTTATTGTTAAAAAAATGAGATATTAATAATAATAATAAAAACTGTGGGCTGATAAAAGTTTACTGCCTCTTGCCGGCTCACAACCGATGTGGCGGTCTTCAAAAGAAGGCCCATAGTAAGAATAATAATCCAAGACAGATAAAAGTTTGTTGCATCTTGCCGGCTCACAACCGATGTTGCAGCCTTCAAAAAGGTCGAGGATTTCCGAAGCCGAAATAAGATAACTGGATCATGGTCGGGGCTCGCGGCAGCAGGGGGGGACTGGGCGGGCCTGGCCCGGTGCGTCGGCGGGGGGGCATACCGATGTGACAGTTCATTTAAAGGGTGGAGGTTATAAGTATAATTATATTAATGTTAAGTGTAATATATGTGGTTTAATAAATATAGGGAAAATCTATTTTTCTTAAATTTAAATATGATTTTGAACTAAGACTATTCCGTTTTAAGTTGTGGTTTTTCTGAATGAATTGTTTATTTAACGGGAAGCCTAAGAGTTTTTGATACTGAAGGTCCGTGAGTTCCGATACTATTCTCTGTGGGGTGTCAAAATCCTGGTCACCTAAGCCGGTCTTGGCTGGGATGTGCCAAGAAGAAAGTCGCTACATGTAAATGATCTACACCTTCAAAATATAATTTTAAGGTGGAACGTTGACGATAGAAATATTGCAATTTTCTTAAAAAAGGTTGATCCATTGTTGAAATTCGAAATAAGCACATTCACCTAAAATATAATTATTGTCGGGAGTAAAAAGTTTCACAAGTTACAAATATGAGTAGTGTTAGCATCTTAACTTATATTTAACGGTGATTTCATTTTTAAGCTTGGTTTAGGACAAGTGAAAAATCGAGGATGATGAATTTATCCTTTTGGGCATTTTAGGATTGAAGTGCTTCTTGTTCTATGACCCTAAAGGTTTTGAAAATAACAAAAGTCTAGACATTCTAGTTAGAAAAAGAAAAAAAAAGAAAAATATAAAAAATATGTGTGGCAATTAGTGTAAATATATAAAAATGGTCAAAACGGGGATTTTCAAAGCTAATGATTCTTTAATTCCCTTTGATGAACACTTAGCTACTTTTCGAATGGTAATTAGTTCGAGTCGGCGGGCATTGGGATTCTGGTTTCTAAAGTGTTCTTATAGCATTGCGTGGGACACGGCAATAGTTTAGTTTGGGGGATTTGGGTATGTTCTTAATTACACATACCTTTGACCTAATAAAACGAGCTTTAAATGACCAAAAAACGGACATAAAATGCCAAATATATGTTTGTTTTGCTTTGTATACTGTGCAGGTATAAGATATTCACTAAGGACAAAAATTAAGCCAAATCAGACAAAATGAGCATGTAATAGAAAGAGCGCAAAAAACCAAAGTCAAAGACATAAGCGTCTTATTGGGTCAACCCGTACCCAAGTTAAATGGGCTGAGTCAGCCCATTAAACTTATTTATTAATCTAAACCCTTAAATAAGCCCAAAATCCCTTTATTTAAAATCTGGCCCAAACTAAATAATCAAAGCCCAAACCAAAAAGCCCAACCATATTTTTGTTAAAACTGTTACATCGTTAGTCCGTATAGACTAACACAGCTGCCTTATGTTTTACTCGTTAATCCTTTTAACCCTAAACACGTGATCCTTTTCCTTAACATTCGTTTTACAAAATCCAAACAATAAAATCATTTTTCCGCCAAAATCACTATTATCCATCCCTGTCATTGTACCTGCGAAAACGACAAAATCCTCTTAACTTTTCTTCCCACAACTCGACAAACCCATTTTTAAAAATATTCTCCTCAAGAAATGACAATCAAGACCCAGGTTAGCAATCCTTTGTGACTTGATTGGGTTGGTTTTAGGACATAATCAAGGGCTAAGATCAAAGATAAAGAAGCACAATGGATTAAACGGCTCAGATTAAAGGCTTGGAAAGCACTCACAGAAGAAACACACCTCAAGGGCTTAAGCTTCTCAATTCGGCTATAAATAGAGTGTTTTTTTTTCACACACCAGGGGGATGTAATGCAGAGTAGTTTTTAATCAATCTTATTTTACTTTATAGCTTATTGTATTTCCTTAAAAAGTTTAGTACTCAGTTTGAAGTTTAATGAAATTCTAAGTTTTTATGTTTTTATGATTAATGAATTATAAGCTTTGAAAATGTTCTAATAAGCTCTTATAAGCTCTTGTTTAAACTGTTTTACTAAAGCAATTTGAACTTTTACATAGCTTATAGTGTTTGAGCAAATTTCACCAAGAATCCACCCCTAAAAATACCTCAGCTTAACTTGGAAGATAAGTCAAACCTGAAAGGGCTTATATGACCATACTAACTTGATTTCAAACAAGCTAGAGCTTGTTGATAAGCGCTAAGAGTAGTTTATGTCCTTGTTTAAGCAAAGGGCTTTGTAAGTTTTTACTTTTTACCTTTTTTAGCTTATTTACTGTTTTGCTTAATATACTGCTTATTTTCTGCCTTTTTATGCTTTTTTATGCTTATATATGTTGCTTATTGCTTATTTATGCTTGCTTATAGTTTAAATCTTCTTTGTTCATGTTTTCATATAAATATGTCTTATTTAGCTTAAAACTGCTCATTATTGTTTGCTTATTGTTAAGTGTTTTTCAGCTTTTGAAATTTGCTTATTAGACCTTAATATTGTTAGTTTTTCATCTGTTTTTAAAAAATCTTAGCTTAAAATAGTATAAATCAAGCTTAAAATGTTTTTTAAACTTTTAAAGGGGTGTTTGGGATACGCAACACTAACCTTAGTTAGTGTTGTTTGACCACTCAGTAGTCATTAAACCAAATTTATTAAGCTTATTAGTGGTCTTATAATCTGTTATAAATGGTTTTTAAAGTATCAAAATCAATTTTAAGGTTTAGCTACAAATTCTTAATCATGGTGTTTAAGTTACTTCATACTACTTATATTTAAATTTTGCTTAAAAGTTGTTTAGAGGTCTTGTTTATGCTTCTATTTTGTTTCTAAATGCAGCAAAATAGAGTTGGTTAAGTGTGCCATTGTTTTATGAGATCTATGTTACAATCTGTCAAAGTGATAGTTTCAGTTTTTAAAGCTTAAAGTCAATTTTTGATCTTCAAATTTAGGTTAGGTAATAGATGTTTTAGAATCTAAAATTGACAACACAAACTTATTGGCCTACAAGCTTAATATGTTTGTGCTTTTTAGAAACTTAAAACAGCTTTTACTAGCTTATTATTAGGCCTGCAATTAGCTTATCTGTCTTTATAAGAATCCAAAACATAGTTAAAACATTTTCTTTTCCCTTTGCTTTTTTTAGCTTTTTTGTTTTGTACTTATTTGCTTAATTCCTGCTCATTAGTGCTTATTGGGTCTTAGACTTTGTCTGTTTATGCTTTTTAGCCTTTTCTAAGTGCTTATTTGGTCATAATGCTTAGCTTAAAATAGTGGTCAAGTCCTGTAAAAAGCCTTTAGAGTCTGCTGTCTTTATGTTAATTGTTGCTTTTCACTCACTTGTCTTTACTTATTTCTTGTTCCTAAGTGCTTATTGAGTCTTAAACTCAATCTGTTTTCACTTTTCAGCTTATTTCCTGTGCTCATTTGTTCTTAATCTTAGCTTAAAAGTAGTGGTTTTAGTTTAAAATCTTTTTTTAGTCTACTGTTAAAATGCTTTTTAGTGCTTTTTCAGCTTATTTGCTTGTTCATTATTAGTCACTAGTGCTTATTAGGTCTAGGTAATTAGCTGTTTTTAGCTTATTTGCTTTTCCATTTGCTTATTAAGTCTAAAAAGCCTAACAGTTTTAGCTTTTGGTCACTTAGCTTAAAAAAAACCAAAACTGTCATCTTTTTATAAGCTTTTTCTAGCTTATCTTTAAGTTCTGTCAAAAGTGTTTTTTTTAAGTTGCTTATTTTGGTCTTATATTTAGCTGTTTTAAAAAGAAATAAAAATAATAATTTCACAAAATGGGAAGCCACAGGGTTCGTACCTGTGACATCCCCCTTCTCATAGCCCAACACTTTAACAACAAACACAATTACCATCTGCGCCTTGGTTCTTTTCTGTTAAACCCTTGGGGCCAATTTGGTATTTAACGGGGTGCCATTTGTTTTTCCCTTTTAGCCTATCCAAGCCTTAAGGTTATTCCAGCTTATTCAAATAAGCTGGTCAAACCCTTTTATTGTTCTTAAGTTCTAAACTGTTCAAAGTACTTTTCCTAAATTTTTTAGATTTTTATAAATTAGTTTAATATTTTTTATAATATTTTTAGATTAAAACAGTTTTTAATTCATAAAAAAATAAATAAAAGTCAAAAAAATATAATTCTTTTTTCTAAAATTATTTTTAATCATTTAGGACTTTTAAAAATTAAATGTTCATTTTTAGGGTTAAAATTTGATAATTTAGGTTTTTAAGGCTCGGTTTTAGATTCTCGTTATCGTTTTCGTCCTCAAATCTAATTGCTTTAATTATTGCATGCTTTATTTGTTTTTGCATTAGTAGAAATAGAATCCAAACAAAAATCAAATCTATCGATCATTCAATCACTTGATCACAAACTTAAGCACGATGTTTAATTCACGCCTCGTTGTGACTACGACCCGGGAGGTTTTGAATTTTACTTTGGTTAAAAGTAATTTTCTTAAAATAAAAAAAAAAAAATAAAAAAGTTCAAAAAAAAAAAAAAAAAAAAAAAAAAAAAAAAAAAAAAAATAAAAAAAAAAAAAAAACAAAAAAAAAAAAAAAAAAAAAAAAATAAAAAAAAAAAAAAAAAAAAAAAAAAAAAAAAAAAAAAAAAAAAAAAAAAAAAAAAAAAAAAAAATAAAAAAAAAAAAAAAAAAAAAAAAAAATAAAATAATAAAAAAAAAAAAAACAAAAAAAAAAATAAAAAAAAAAAAAAAAAAAACAACAAAAAAAAAAAGTAAAAAAAAAAAAAAAATAAAAAAAAAAAAAAAAAAAAAGAAAAAAAAAAAAAAACCATACGGAATACTTACTCTTACTATTATTTGATATTTTCGCTATTAGTTATATATTAAATATATATTAAGTATCATTTATATATACTATAAAGTTAAAATATCAGTTAGCATCTAATCTTATATTGGACTGTGATTTCGTTTTAAACTTAGTTTAGGGATTGTGAAAAGTCGAGGATGATGAACTCTTGTTCTTAAAGCCTTTTTAATAAATTTCATAAAAATAATTTTATCTTAGTTTTTATCTTTAATTTAATAAGTGGTTAAAAAGGGGGTACTTGCGAATTAAATGATTTTTGAACCTTCTTAATAGACCTTTTCTGTTCTTATTTGATTGTGAGGGGTCATAAGTTAAAAGGGGATAAAATTGTTTATTTTCGGGCTTGTTTTATTTAACATGCGTGTAGGACCAGCAATGGCTTAGTGTGGGGGAGTTTGATGTGTGCTAAAACACACATCCCTATAACCCCGTAAAACACTATTAATTGGACTAAAAATGCTAAAATATGGATAATTATCGTGCATATATGCTTGTTTAGTATTTTTATGTCTTGCAGGTAATACGGATTGAAAACAATGCAAAAACGGTAATTACGGGTTAGTTTCGATCAAGAGTGCTCAAATATCAAAATCAAGACAAAAGCGTGAAAAGTCCTCGAGCATGCCATTAGAAAGAGCGCGAGATTACAAGTCCAACGGTGCCCTCAGATCTTATTGGGCCAGCCCGTAACCCATTTAATGGGTCGAGCCTGCCCAATCAAGCAAAGGCCCAACAAGAAATGCTATAAGCCCAATAAAAACCCAAAAACCAAATGATAAAATCTGATTTGTATTTGAGATTGTGACGTCAGTAGCACATGGCTGCTAATTAATTCCAAGGGTGTCACGCGTACCATGGACACTATATTGGATATGGGGCACGAAAATAATAAAAGGCCACGTGGGCAAAGCAAATTGACATTTACATTTCAATTGTTGTATTAAAAGATCTAACAGTTAGTTAATAAGTGCGTAGAATATAAGCTAGCTACAAGGGGCAGTTGCTACTAGTACAATAACTGGATTTAGTTCACATATGGGCAAATGGAACGCCACACATTCACATATTTATGTGGCTAAAGGTACCAAAATAGGCCAGCATTTACTATTAGCCATCACATGTAAATTTCGATTGTAATGTGACATTAGAACTTGTAGTGCCACAATTATTCGAGAACATTATGTGGCTAAAGTATATGGTAATATTATTTAGCCACATATGAATTTGGAACGCGTGACAAATACAAGGAAGCTTGAAGCATTATAGTCACGATATTATCATATAAATTAGTGACCAAATATATGTCCATTATTGAACAATGTGACCAAATTGGCATATATGGTCACATGAAGCAAATTTTTATGTGTCCAAATCATACAGTCAATTTTTGTCACATATTATTTAAGGTGACTGTTATCTTTTGCTAATTATTTGGCCACATATGAATTTAGGACGCGTGACAAATGAAAAGTAAGGCTGAATCATTAGTTACGATATACATATAAATAGTGACAAATATATGTCACACACTTGAACACTATGACCAAATGCCATATATGGTCACACTAAACGTTTTGTCCACACATTATTTACGTGTAGCCAAATCAGTTACATATGGTCAGTAACTGTAATATGTGTGTTTAAAGTTTACTTTATGTTAGCTTGCCAAAAGCTAATGTGTATAGTCACATTTACTTCTAGCACGATCATGTGACTATATGCCTTAACAATAGCCACAGCATATCACAAATGTGTGACTAAATTATGTTTATGGCCTTAAGGTGATTATATGTGACCTACAATTTAATTCATAACGCAGTCACATCGTGGAAGAAGTATCATGTGGGCTTATTATTTAGAACAAAATGTAAGATCGGTCATCATTAAATTTCCTGGCTTTGTGTGCACTTAAATATTACAAAGGCCATACAAACATAAATTACTCGTGACCATTGGATGATCAATAGTCACTACAAAAATACATCATTTCTTCACTTTAAACAAATTCTTATGGTCACACTTATTAATACTTTGTGATCACGTATTACAAAAGGCCACACAAACATAGAATTCATGTGGCTATTGGATAATCAATAGTCACACAAAATACACATTTCTTTGCTTTAAACAACATATGGTCACACTTATTAACACTTTTGGTCACTTCATGCTTAATTGTATGTGACTAAATACCAAAAAAACATGCTTTGTGTGACTAAATATTACAAAAGGCCACACAAACATACAATTCATGTGGCCATTGGATGAACAATAGTCACACAAAATACACATTTCTTCACTTTAAACATTATATGGTCACACTTATTAACACTTTTGGCCACTTTATGCTTAATTGTATGTGACTAAATACCCAAAACAAACATGCTTTGTGTGACTAAATATTACAAAAGGCCACACAAACATAAAATTCATGTGGCCATTGGATGATCAATAGTCACACAAAATACACATTTCTTCACTTTAAACAGCATATGGTCACACTTATTAACACTTTTGGCCACTTTATGCTTAATTGTATGTGACTAAATACCCAAAACAAACATGCTTTGTGTGACTAAATATTACAAAAGGCCACACAAACATAAAATTCATGTGGCCATTGGATGATCAATAGTCACACAAAATACAAATTTCTTCACTTTAAAGAGCATATGGTCACACTTATTAACACTTTTGGCCACTTTATGCTTAATTGTATGTGACTAAATACCCAAAACAAACATGCTTTGTGTGACTAAATATTACAAAAGGTCACACAAACATAAAATTCATGTGGCCATTGGATGATCAATAGTCACACAAAATACAAATTTCTTCACTTTAAACAGCATATGGTCACACTTATTAACACTTTTGGCCACTTTATGCTTAATTGTATGTGACTAAATACCCAAAACAAACATGCTTTGTGTGACTAAATATTACAAAAGGCCACACAAACATAAAAGTAATGTGGCCATTGGATGATCAATAGTCACACAAAATACACATTTCTTCACTTTAAAGAGCATATGGTCACACTTATTAACACTTTTGGCCACTTTATGCTTAATTGTATGTGACTAAATATACAAAAAAAACATGCTTTGTTTGGTTGTACAATGTTTACGGTCACTAAATTTGTACCTAATTAGTCACACAAAAACGTGGATATGGACACTAACTCGAAAACGTAACCATAGGTGACCTACGGCCGCGCGGCCTTTTGTCACACACAAGAGTTTTCGAATGTGTGACTATATGTATATCGTCACACATTTTTGGTGTGACCAAATCCACTTTTTGTACTAGTGCATGAATCATGAACTGTTAATTACTAGATTGTAAGCGCAAATGTTATGAATAGATCTATTTGGGATTGACATCCCCGTTCGGGTGAGTATCGCTCATTAGTTTTGGCGATACCGAAACAACGAACGTGTACCATGTCGGACTTTGGATGTTGCGAGTTGAACATCTACACAGGCACATTATTGGCATTAAATTGCACATATACAAGTTGTAGCTTCAGTGTCATGAGCTTAGTGCATTTCGTAATTACATTTTGAGATATTGTATGTGTTACATGTCTTACACTTTAAAATCTTGTGGTCCTACTTTATACATTACTTAAACTTGTGAATTCACCAACTTTATGTTAACGTTTTAAAACATGTTTTTCTCAGGTCAATAAGGTACAAGAACAAGGATACATTGGTGGTCATCATTTTGAGAGTCATATTACATGAAGATTTAAGTGCATTATATTTTGGAGTATTTGTTATGTATTAAAATCTTTTACAATTACAAGAATGAACAAGTTAAGCTTTGGGCTTATGTAACAAAGAAGTTTATTAAATCCAATGTATCATTTTCAAATGACAGATATAGAGGTCTTTCTCATATCTTGTGTTATTGATCCATGAAGTAACACACTCAGACCCTTATTCCATTGCGACCCTATTTGGGGTGTTACAATAGGTTAGATGTCTCCCGTTAACGGTTTACTAGGTTAGTTTAGGCGTATTGTAGTAACGGGTAGTATTTCGGATTTGATGCGAGTTTTACTCACCTTACTTTGAGTTAGGGTTCCCTTTTAAAAGTAAGGCGCCAAAATCGTCTAGGCGGACTGTCCATGAAATTTTTGTCAAACTCCACACAAATCCGCAAATACTATCCAATACCAAAATATGCCTATCCTAACCTCTAGTCGATATTCTAACCTAAACTACCAACTAATATCACCAACAACAAATTCCAAATTTCAATCACAATATTCTAACCACTATCTCTAAACAAACATATAAAAGTCTACTCGCACATAATAAAGATTACACTACTAACAAC
>BQNB010122663.1:4881-17447 GCA_026074375.1 Tanacetum coccineum
TAGTTTCTATGGTTCCGACTCCTCAACTTAGGACAATCCTTTCTGAAATGTTCTAGTCTCCCACACTCATAACAACCAATACCCTGCTGATTTCCAACTGCGGCTCCCTAGGTGTTTGGGGTAACAGTAACCCTACAATCCTTAGTCAGGTGCCCAACCTTCTTACAGTTTCCACACCTTATAGTACACAACCCTTCATGGTGTAACCTACACTTGTTTCAGTAGGGTAGAAACTGTGAGTCCCAAACTGAACAGATCTTTGCAGCCTGCTAAGGGTGATAGCCAACTTGTATAAATACAGATTGACTATAAAGAAACACTGACTATGAATACTTATTGTATATGCTGAATCTACACAATACTATTAAGAAGAACAATGAATACTAAACTTTGATTTCTATTAATTTGTTTTAAGGGTTACAGATTACTAACTATGATAACTAATGTTGAGGTGTGAATGATATTGGAAGTGATGATTTTCTCTAAACCCTACGGCCTCCTTTTATAGGTTAAGGAGTCCAAGTAGGTTACAAAGACTATTAATACTTTCTATATTATTCTACATCAATACTAATAATGGTTTCCATAATTCCTAGTCAAACCATTCAATATATTTAATACACATTAATGCATTTCCTAATAAACCATGTAACTAACTATTAGCATTAATGTGTTCTTCCATCTTGTTGTAACTCTTCATCAACATAATAACTCAACATTAATGTTGTATCTTCATATTAATGTTGATTCTTGTAACTTGTTTCACCATCATTAATTCATGAAAACTTTAATTCCCAACAATCCTCCCCTAAACTTGATGTTCACTTGTTTAACATCAAGTTTCTTCAGTATAAGCTTCTTGATCACTAGGAGGATGCTTCCAAATACTTCTTTGTTTATTAAGTTGTTTCTTTGTCATCTTTTTTGTCAGCATCATTCGAGATTTTGAAACAATCCTCATTGTTTGAATGCATCATTATGTTGAGAGATCTTTAAATTCTCCAAATCATGAACCATGGTAAAAATTAGATTACATAATTCCTAACAATCCTCCCCTAAACTTGAACTTTACTTGTTAACTTCAAGTTTCTTCTGATTGAGCTTTTGAGGATTGTATCCAAGCACTTCTTGACTGCATTCTTTATCTTTATGATCATCTGCTTTGTGATTTTATTGTAAGCAGATCATACTTTTGCTTTCAATCTTGAATTTGCATCTCATCTGCTTATTTTATCACAACTACACAATAAACATCCAACTAAGTTGGCTTTGTAGTTTTTGACAAACTACCAGCCATCAACGGATTTGATGTGTCTTTACTAGTTGTCGTTTGCACTGGACTAGTCAATGCTTTATTGCAGTAAAAAAGTGCATTGATAACCCTATAGTTTTGAGCAAACTATCAGCTATCAATGGATTTGACTTGTCTTTACCAAGAGCCGTTTGCTTTGGAGTAGCCAACTCATTGTTTGTAAAAATTGGTGAGTTGGATTACCATACAGTATTTTGGTAAAAACTGTACTCATAATACGGATTTGAGAAGTCTTTACCAAAGCCGTTTGCTTTGGACTAGCCAGTTCTTGGTGTTGTTAGACATTGTGAACTGATGTCTATTTGTTGTGTGGTGATTAAACCAAAATACTTAACAAACATTCCATCTACTTTTAAACTTGCTGAATAATAAATTCAAGTTAAGATCAAAACTAATAAGTAATTTAGTTTTGTCTAAATCATCCGAAGAACCAAAATGTGTTGTTGTCCGATTGGGTAAAACTAGCTGCATTAATCTTTAAAGCTAGCGGTAGTAACTGATTAGAGGATAGCTGCACTAACTCCACATACCAACGAGCTGCACTAATGACACCAAGAGCAAGTACTTTTTTTTAAAAATGTTTACTCGAGCAGGATTAACCACTGCTTTTTATGCTAGCAGTTTTAAGTACACAAACATAATATCTTACTCCAATCATAGAACCAAACATCATTAATTTCCTTGAGACTTCATTCAACGTTGGCAATCCTATCTCAATCTCCATCCCTAAAAACTAGGGATTTCATAACAGATTCATTTAAGACTTTTCTTTACCTGTGAAAAGTTAGTTCAACAGACAAAGAAAATAGAATCCATAACATTTTGTGCAATTAGTCGAAACAGTAATTTATTACTAAGCAGTTTTTAGTATAACTAATAGTATTAACTTCTATACTAACAGTACTAATAAACTGACAGTAGTAACATTTGTACTGGCAACACTAACTATATATAACTAATAGTATTAGTTTCTCTTAGGGACCCAAGCCATTGCTGACTTGAGTCTGCCTTGTGGATCTCTAAAATATACATTTTTCTTTGTCATTGATCCACTATTGTATTTGGAGACTCTATGCCAATAATGCCTTTTGGTTCTCTAATTACAACCTGCGGAGGTCTTAACAAAAATTTCTCTATTTTGCCCAATAACACTAATTGAATTAACCTAAGTAGTATTAACTTTTTGCTTTGTAAAAGTGGTTTTAAGTGCTGTTGTGTTATTAAAAGGCCTTCTAAATGGTGAATGAGTTTTATGAAAAATAGTTTTTGGTCTAACTTTATTCACAAAAGGTTTAACAATACTAATTTTCCTGGCAGCATTAATTGGTACTACCTGTCTGTTAAAATTATGCCTAGCAGTATTAATTGGTACTGCCTGTCTTTTAAAATTATGCCTAGCAGTATTAACTGTGTTAGTACCGCTAGTTCTAGCAGTATTAACAGGAATCTTTCCAGTTTTAGTTAGTACTGCTTTTGGAACAAATTGGTTTTGATGATTCATTCTTTGCACATTGTTCCATACTGGCCTAATCTCCCTTTGACTAGACCCCCTACTCATCCTATTGTTTAACTCAGCTTGTTTAGCCATCATTTTCTTATGAAAATCACAATCTCTAATAAGATGGCTAAAACCTCCACATACAAAACATGCCTTTTTGGTATACCCAAATCCGAAACCCAGTTTTTTAGACATTAAACCACTACAATCCTTTTTATCAGGTTTAGGACTCTGACTACATGTGTTTTGTTCTATAATAGTTTGCCTATGAGTTTTTACATGCTTATCAGTATCAATAAAAGCAAAACTAGGTATTTCTTGTTCTTTTGTGGGTAGAGACACTTGTTCATCTTCACTATCTAATTCATACTTTTCAATGATAGGAGCATCAGACCAAACTTTAGGTTCACTTACTACTTTGGGTTCATATGACAAATGGTTCAGGCATAGATTCCATGTGTTCTTCCTCTATACAATTGGATTCACAAGAATTAAAGTCACTGCTTCTAGCATTAGATTCACTAGGTTTAAATTGCTTTGGATCATATGTAAAGTGTGAGTCATCTATCTCTTTATCAGGTCCAGAAGGGATGTAGATCCCGATCATTAGAGGGGGAACAACATGCATCCCCTCTGCATATCTATCATTCATAGGATTATTTTCTGTTTCACTTGTTCTACTAACAAACACACTTTGGAAAACTTCATTTTCATAACTTAAAACACCTTTATTCAATTGATCACCATACCCAAGCCCAGCCTTATCCCTAGCACTCATTTGACTATTTAGCACAATATTAAGATTTTTAGAAGAGTTGTGCCATTTTTCTACTTTAGCTTTTAAATCGTTCTTTCTTTTCAGCTTTGCAAAAGTTTCTTATGGTATGTAAGGACATCAGTTTTATCATATAAGTCAATTTTCATAAACCTTATCTTTTCCTCATACCAAAGTTGACTTTGTTGATGAGCAACTAGTTGTGCTTCAACTTTCTTTTAAATCAGGATGTTTGTTAGGTTCTTCACCTGCATCCTTTGCTTTTGTGCTTTTGACTATTGAAGTATAAGAAGACCATATTAGCAGTATAAAGTAGTCCTGAGCAGATTCAGCTTTTATTTCAGAATCACCTGCATTAATATTATCTTCTGTACCTGCATTATGATTAGCTTCTTGTGGACCTACATGTTTGTTAAGCTTTGAATTCTTGATCTTAAGGTTGATGAATTCATTGAATCAGTTAAATAATCAAGATCAAACAGCCAAGTTGGTCCTTTTCCTGCAATATTTGGTTTATTTTCTAAAAAGGTTATGTGCATGTTTTCTTCAACTCTCTTGGTTTCTAAATTGTATACCCTAAAAGCCTTGCTTTGTAGAGAATACCCAACTAAAAACCCTTCATTGGATTTCCACCTTCAAACTTGCCCAGGGTGGTCAATGGTATTCAAGATGTCACACTGGCACCCAAAAGGTTTATATTGCTTATGATTGGTGATTTTACCAGTTGTAAGTTCATAAGGTGTCTTATTTTGAGGCTAGGTAAGCAGTTACTAACTGCTTCAGCCAAAAGGTGTTAGGTAAAAATGAATCTGCGAGCATCGTTCTAAGCAGCCTCAATAAGGTCATGTTCTTTCTTTCTCAATCCATTTTGTTGGGAGCGTTTTGGCATACTTGTATTTCCCTCTTGATCCATTTTGACCCATAGAATTCAATAAAATCCCTGTTCTTAAATTCTGTACCATTATCACATCCAATAGATTTAACTTTTTAATTTAATTGGTTCTCAATTTGTTTTATAAAGTCCTTAAGGATTCCACTAGTTCATCCTTAGTTCTAAGAAGAACACCCAAACTAAACCTGGTTAAATCATCAGTGATAACCAGGCATAAGTCTCTATGAATTAAGTCTATTTACAGATGTAGGTCCAAATAAATCCATATGCAGAAGCTGTAAGGGCTGACTAATAGAGCTCACTGATTTGGCCTTACAGGAGGCCTTGTGTTTCTTTCCTTTCTGACAAGCAACACAAGTGTGGTCATTTTGAAAAATCTTTGAATGTAAACCTCTTACAAGGTTTCCCTTCACAAGTTTGTTTAAGTTTTTAAAGTTAACATGACCCAACCTCCTATTCCATTTGTATTAGATTCATCAATTTTTGGATTTGCATTAACAGGCTAAACCTCTAGAGGGAACAATGTTTTCTCTTGATTGATACTGTACATATGTTTTGTTGGGGATTCTAAGTAGTCTTGATTTATTCTCAGTAGCTTAAATTCAGGAGACAAAACAAGACATTCAGAGTCAGTGAAAAGAACCTTGTTCTTCTTGTCACACATCTGTGACACAGAAAAGAGATTGAAATGCTGTAATTCTTTCAAGTGGTGTTCATCGGTTCGGTTATCGGGTTATTCGGTTCGGTTATTTTTTTGGGTAAAACCGAAAACCAAACCGAATTCAAACTCTACTTAACCGAACGGAAAACATCATTTATATATATTTTTTAAATTTAATTTAATTATATAAGTAGATTTTTAGCAAAAAAAATCAAAGCTTAGAAAAAGTTTGGAAAAAGATCCTCTCAAGTTGTGGTCAAACATGATACATCATGTTAAGTTTGTTGTGAGTGTAAATAAATTAGTGGGCCCTTGATTTTTATTAAAAAGAAATGTTGTATGTATTTAACTTATTTGTGATTGGTGAACATGATGTATCATGTTTGACTCAACTTTAGAGGATTCTAATCCTTGTATATCTGTGGAGAGTGATACAGGACCATTTCCATTTTGTATGACCTCCCATACAGGATAGTCTGTATGAGCCAAGTAATGTTCCATTTTCATGGCCCATATATCATATTCACCTTTCTTCAGAATAGGGAGTTTTATGGTTGAAATAGTGTGAGGGGATTGTTGTGTTGGTGGTGGTGGATTTGGTGGTTGGTTGTTAATGTTTTGATCATCTTCTCTTGTCATGGATGTGATTGTTTAAGGTAAAGGTTTATAAAAGCTTTGTTTTGGTTTTGGTTCTTCTTACTCGGAGTTTCTCATAGGCTTTGATACCACTTGTGAGTCCCAACCTGAACAGATCTTTGCAGCCTGCTAAGGGTGATAGCCAACTTGTATAAATACAAATTGACTATAGAGAAACACTGACTATGAATACTTATTGTATATGCGGAATCTACACAATAGTATTAAGAAGAACAATGAATACTAAACTTTGATTTCTATTAATCTGCTTTAAGGGTTACAGATTACTAACTATGATAACTAATGTTGAGGTGTGAATGATATTAGAAGTGATGATTTTCTCTAAACCATACGGCCTCCTTTTATAGGTTAAGGAGTCCAAGTAGGTTACAAATACTATTAATACTTTCTATATTATTCTACATCAATAATATTAATGGTTTCCATAATTCCTAGTCAAGCCATTCAATATATTTAATACACATTAATGCATTTCCTAATAAACCATGTAACTAACTATTAGCATTAATGTGTTCTTCCATCTTGTTGTAACTCTTCATCAACATAATAACTCAACATTAATGTTGTATCTTCATATTAATGTTGATTCTTGTAACTTGTTTCACCATCATTAATTCATGAAAACTTTAATTCCTAACAGAAACCTAACATACCCCTTTCTTTCATTATTCCCAGCCGTGTAAGCTTTGGCCACATTCTGCCCACTAATATTTTGTCTCTTGAATGGCGGTTGTTGACCACGGTTATCTCTTGGGTTACTTTCCATCCTCCTCTTATTCTTAGCACTCCTTGCAGCATAACCCTGGAGCTTCCATCAATTGGTTAGCAATGCGTATGGCATCTTGGAGTCTAGCCAGATTCGCAGCAATCACATTTCCCTGAATATTGTCCGGTAATCCTCCAATAAACCTCTCCACGTTCTCCTCTTCATCAGGGACCATTCTATTACACAACAAAATCAACTCCTGAAACCTTTGAGTGTAAGCAGTCAAGTCATTTCCTTTCACGGTCAGATTCTACAATTCAGTCTCCATCTTCTGGTTTCATTCCTCGGGCAGTACACTTTTGTCACCAACCTCATAAGTCCAGCCCAGTTCATGGCATATGCAGCATCAACACCAATTGTTCTCTTATGAGAGTTCCACCAAGTCAAAGCACTATCCTGCAGTGTGCATGTAGCATATTTCACTTGATACTTCAATGGACAATTACTAATATTGAACACAGTCTATATTTTCTCGAACCAGCGGGTCAATCCGACAATGCCTTTAGTTCCTGAGAAATTATGTGGCTTGCACTTCAAGAAGTCTTGGAAAGTGCACTCTCTAGCTACTGGCATGAAACCTCCATACATTGAGAACCTTATTAATATACAGCCGACACTTAACTTAATTAGATTGATCACTAAATAAAAACCAATTTTAATTAGCTACCTAACTTGAGTTGAAAATTGCCTTCAGAAAATTCAATCTTAAAACCATTGCTAAATCGCCTCTTTAATCATGTTGTTAATTCGCCTCCTCAATCATGTTGTTAACTCGCCTCCTAAAGGGTGTTGTTAACCCGCCTCCTATAGTGTGTTGTTAACTTGCTTCCTAAAGGGTGTGTTGTTAACTCGCCTCCTATAGTGATTTGTTAAATCGCTTGTGAGGCATAGTTGTTAATTCGCCTTCTAACAGGATAAATGTTAGCAATCAGCCATCGTAAAGGGAGGTTTGAATTACTCGCCTTTATGAGGAGTGCTGATAACACTAGCCTTCTGAAAGGAGTTGTTAACTTGCCTCATACAGGCAATTGTTAACTCGCCTTCAAACACATAATGTTTACATACATGATTTTTATGAGATAAGAAATGTTTAAATAGCATACACAACATATGTATAACACTTAGGATCAGATATAACAACAAATTAGCCACAACATCATCAAGAATGATAAAAAAACGAGTATGTTTACACATTATATCACTTTCATTTAAGAAACTACAAACAAGGATGAGATTTAAAGGCTCATATACATTCAAGGATACCTATACATCCTAGTTAACACAAAGCGCACAAACATTTTACAACATTTCTCCTAAACCCAATTTTCGCACACAAAATTAAGCATAGCACATTCGTAAGTTAACCCTTCACAAAACTATTTTAAATGAGTGTTTTACACTCCTAAGCAAGCAAAACCCTCACTCAATTTAGGTTTTTACCTATTTTGACTGATGAACCTAATATCCCGTTAATTAGGGTTTTTTGTCGATCAAATCTTTGTAAAAACTTAATTCGATTGGAGAGTATGGCTAATATTTTAAGAGAGTGAAGAGCACTTTTTCTATTTAGTACTTAAGATTAAAGTCAGTCTTGGAAATGATGGGTTAGGGGGAGACGAATTTTGCGTATGAAGTTGGGGAGAGGAAAAAATATAAGTTGTGTTTGTGGTGAAAATAACGGAGGGAGAGTGTGTTATAAAATAATTTTTGTTTTTGACAAATGTCACATTTGCCCCCTCAAGTATAATATCTTATGCAATTTGTTCTTATAAGATCTTATATGCATTTTAAGTTTAACAAATGTCACATTTAATCCCAAAGTTTTGAACAAAGCATACCTATAAAACTTAATATTGCACATATACTAACCTAATAGGCATATCAACACAAAACAGATTTATAGGCTACATAAGCTAAACTTAATTAACTCCTCTTTAATTGATAACCCATTATTGTTTAAAACCTTTTCCATTATCACAAAACTGATATTATAAAGAAAATATTTGACATTTTCTCCTCCTCAAACAATGACCCGTTTTCTATTTAAAGAGTTGTAGTCGTTGTTTGAGTGGTTAAATGTCTTTGAAAAGCATTTTCAGATGAAGTATTTTTTAATTTAGAAAACCAAACATTATGAAAAACAAGATTTCTCTTATTTTGACACATACGCGTATCTCTGACTTCGTTACACAAATGGAAATATAGGAAGCAACGGGCCTTTGATCAATGTAATCACATAGTCCTTTTTGCAATAGTCTAAAGTAGACCAAGCTCGAGCATAAATTCCTATTATGAGGTCAAGTCCTCCTTTTGAAATACATGCCTTTTAAAAGGATAAAGACCAGAGGTGTTGCTATCCGAAATATAGCATATGCCATTTTTGGCATGTTTTGAAAACTATCATGAACCATCTCTGCCGATACTTCATTTAACAGCTATCGATCATTATTAAATTCACATTACTAAGACCGTAAATGTTATCAATTTTTAGAAGACATGCCAGAGATACATATTTTTATATTTTCTGATTTTATTTACAATTTATAATTTTATTTATTGAAAATTTATATAAAATAAATATATTTTTGAGTTTTTATGTTTTCTTATGTACATATAATACAGGATATGAGTTACCACCATCACTCGTCTGTTTCTTCTGCCAGATGCTTTAACATTTTCGAAGACATGCTTCTCATACCGAGCTTTTCGATCAAGAAGTCGAATCTTTCTCTAGGCAAAGGTTTGGTGAAGATGTCAGCCAGTTGGTATTCGGTCCGGACAAAGTATAGCTCCACGATTCCATTTTCTACATGCTCTTTTATGAAATGGTAGCAAACATCGATGTGCTTTACCCGTGAGTGTTCAACATTGTTGCAGCATAAAGCAATCGCACTCTTGTTGTCGCGGTACATAGGAATCTTATTGAATTGAAAACCATAATATGTTAGCTGTGAATGCATCCATAAGATTTGAGCACAACACCCAGATAAGGCATTATATTCAGCCTCTGTACTAGAGATGGCAGTGCACTTTTTCTTCTTAGACGACCAGCTAACAAGTTTATCACCTAAGAACTGAGCACTTCCTGATGACTGTGTCTAGTGTCATGACACCCTGCGTGATCTGCATCTACATATGTTGTCATAGACATACTGGTATCCTTCGAGTACCAGATACCCATGTTAATGGTTCCCTTTAGGTATCGAAATATCCACTTAACCACATTTAAGTGCTTTTCGGTAGGCTTTGCTTGATATCGGGCACATAAGCAGACTGCATAAATAAGGTCTGGTCTACTGGATGTTAGATACAAAAGGGATCCAATCTTACCACGATAAAGTGTAGCATCAATTGGTGTCCCCTGTAGATCTTCATCCAGTTTATTCTTTTCTACCATAGGTGTGTCTATAGAATCACTAGTTAGCATACCATATTTTTTAACAATTTTAGAAGCATATTTAGATTGGTTTATAAAGATTCCTCTAGGACTTTGAGAGAGTTTTGTAATCCTGAAAAAAGGAAATGACAATCTCCCTCATGACATCTGAACTTAGTGGTCATCTGATTAGCAAAATCATTACACATGGCAATATTAGTAGATGCAAATATTATATCATCAACATAAATTTGTACTAGAACTCAAAGTCGGTATCCGAAGCTTGCCATCGTAAACAGTGTTTGGATCACTCGCACCTTTAGAGAATTGTTGTGAGATTAGGAAGCTTGATAGCATGTCGTACCATGCATGTGGTGCTTGTTTGAGACCATAGAGGGCCTTTTTGAGCTTGTACAGATGCGATGGGTTGTCCTGATCAACAAATCCTTCTGGTTGAGAAATGTAGACCTCTTCTTTGAGCCAGCCATTTAAGAAAGCCGATTTGACGTCCATTTGGTAGATCGTCATATTCTTATGAGTGACATTTGCTATAAAGATACGGATGGCCTCTATTCTAGCAACCAGTGCAAATGATTCGTCGAAATCGATTCCCTCTTCTTGCATGAATCCTTGAGCAACTAGTCTAGCCTTATTTTTAGTACCTCGCCAAATTCATCTGTCTTGACCTTGTAAATCCATATTAATTTTATCAAAAGCACTTTATTTGGACACGGAACCAATTACCAAACTTCTAGTCTTTGAAATTCATGAATTTCTTCTTGCATTGCATCGATCTATGACGGTTCGGTCATTATTGGTTTGAAGTTCTTAGGTGCTACCAAAGTCAGGAAGGCATCAAAATAACACCACATGGTGTCAGTTTGGAGTTACTTTCTTGTAGAGACAGAGCGTGAAGGATTTCCAATTACATTTTCTATAAGATGATCCTTAGTCCATCTACCAAGGTGTTCAAATGGAGTGTGGGTTTGTCTCATATTCGATCACATTAGATGATGATCCTTGAGAAGTCGAGTCTTCATGAAGAGATTCATGAGGTGGATCATCATGAAACTGTGGTGTTTTTGGTGATTCTTCAACACCTTGAGAAATAATTAGAGAATGTTCTTGTTCTTGTGTTGATGGAATACTTGTTGATGGTGCATCTTGGTCAATTGACGTAGACACATGTGAATCGGCTATATCAACAGCTCTTGGTACAGCAGCTACTGGAACTAGAGAGACATCAATAGTTGGAGTATTGAAGTATTCATCGAACATGGGTTAGAACAAATGATCCCAATCATCTCTATTTTGTAGGTTACAAGGTTGTTGAGGAATAAGGTTTGGTACGAGTCCTGAACTGGATGTTGCAGGAGTCAATACTTGAAGCCCGGGTCCTGAACCAAATTGTTTAGAAGCCATAGCTGTCAGCTCATCGAACATCACATGAATAGTTTCCATAATTTTCTGGGTTCTCCTATTATAGATTCTAAAAGCTTTCTTTGCAGGCGCGTAACCAACAAAAATACCAATATCCGCCTTTGCATTTATTTTACCCAAATCCTCACTGTCATTGGTCATATAACAGAGTGAAGCAAAGACATAAAGAAACGATAAATCCGGCTTCTTGTCGTGCATCAGCTCATAAGGAGTTTTGTTGTAGCGCAGACAGATCAAGGAACGGTTCTGGGTATAAAAAGATTTATTGATTGCATCGGCCCATAGAAACAGATGAGCTTTTGAAAATATCAACATTGTGCAAGCAGCTTCCACAAGAGTTTGGTTTCGTCTTTCGACAACGCCGTTCTCTTGAGTGCGAGAAACAGAAGTTTGATGCGAAATGCCGACTTTTTTGTAGAAATTACAAAGAGACTTATTGAAAATTTTAGTTCCATTATCTGTTCTTACATTACGAACAGTGGCATTCAAACGAACTTGAATATTTTTTATGCATTTGATGATAGCATTAGGAGCTTCATCCTTTGATCTCAGAAATTTAACCCAAGTAAATCGAGAGTAATCATCAACAATTACCAAGATATATTTCTTCCCGTTAATGCTCTCTACACGCATCGGGCCACAAAGATCCATATGCAAAAGATATAGTTTCGCTTGGTTAGTGTCCTCAGCTTTGGGTTGATGAGAGGATTTCTTACTTTTTCCTAATGCACATGCTGAACACAAATGATCTTTCTGAAATTTAAGCTTTGGAATGCCTCGTGCAAGACCGTCTTTAGCTAGCTTGTTAATAGTACCGAAGTTGAGATGCAATAAATGAAGGTTCCATAACCAGCTCTTAGTCTTTGAAGCTTTTGATAGAAGACAGATCAAAGAGGTCTTTAGAAGTCATCAAGACAAACTGTGTACACATTTGTGTCTTTGGAGCCTAAAAGTAGATCAACACCTTCTAAATTCTGAATAAAGCAAGTGTTTTTCATAAAAGTAACTTCAAGATCCGCGTCACAAGATTGTCCAATATAAAAAAAGTTATGTCTAAGCCCCTCAACATAATACACCCTTGATATTATTACGTTACCCAGCTGATAGTCACCATACCCCATTATCTTTGCAACATGGTCATTTCTGAATCGAACAGTTCCCAGAAATTTACTAACAATGTTCATGAGCT